>SMGT01003184.1:24233-36622 GCA_004794575.1 Lanistes nyassanus
TGAAAAGACACAATGTAAGGACATTTTATTTTGAAAGACAAGATAGGGAAACTTTATTTGAAAAGACACAATAAAAGACATTTTATTTTGAAAGACATATGATGAAGATACTTTATTTAAGAAATCTTATACTTATTTCACAGAGATCTAGCAACTCCATGACCAATTCTGGGATTTGGTGCTTCAGGTTACATGCCTTTGTTGATAAAATTAACATGTTTTCCTCACTTTCTGTCAAAAACAGAGATCAAAAACATACTATTTAAGCATAAGAAAGGTTATGCATTTTTGATTCATTTACATTATCAGGATTGTTTTTTATGCACTTGTTATCGTAGCTCAGAAAAACAAAAGTTTCAACCTAGTCACATTTCCTCAAGTCCTAGGGTTTTTTTTAAAAAATCATTTCCTCACTGAATATCCTTCATCATTTCAGCCATAAAATAGTTCTGTGGCATCTAATAAAAAATTAACTCAAAGGCACCCCTCTGTCAGAGCTGTTAATACTACCACAAAATTTCTCCACAAAATTTTAAAGGAAATAACATTTTACTAAAACAGAAACCACACCCACACAAAATGGAGCAGGGAGGACCTCTTTACTGAAATCACTAACAAAACCAAGGCTATGACCCACAGTGCAGCTTTTTCTCAGTTGAGAATGTAAACAACCTTTCCAAAGTCCACTGAGGTTGACGAAAGGAATAAGGAAAGAAGCAATTTAACCCTGACCATGATCAATCTCTGTGATGCAGATTGTGGCAGACTCAGACCAGTATTACAAGCTAACATCCAGACAACTGGCCTCCATGCTTGCGGAAAACAGTCTGCGAGTCAACTCTGAATTCCGTCTTTTTGAGCTTGTTCTGCGCTGGATTAAGTTTGATCGTGATGCTAGACAACCATCTGTGGCTGAACTCATGTGCAACATTCGACTGCCCTTGTTGTCCGGAGAGGAGCTGGTTGAAAAGGTGAGAATGCCCTTTGAAATGGTTCAGATGGGGTGACGGTACTTCTGCAAAAAACTAGAGCAAACTTCTTGAAGTGCAAGTGCACCTGGTTAAGAACTAGTGCAGTCCTGGTGCACCTGGTTAAGAACTAGTGCTGTCCTGGTGCACCTGGTTAAGAACATGCTGTCCTGGTGAACCTGGTTAAGAACTAGTGCTGTCCTGGTGCACCTGGTTAAGAACATGCTGTCCTGGTGCACCTGGTTAAGAACTAGTGCTGTCCTGGTGCACCTAGTTAAGAACATGCTGTCCTGGTGCACCTGGTTAAGAACTAGTGCTGTACTGGTGCACCTGGTTACGAACTAGTGCTGTCTTGGTGCACCTGGTTAAGAACATGCTGTCCTGGTGCACCTGGTTAAGAACTAGTGCTGTCTTGGTGCACCTGGTTAAGAACTAGTGCTGTCTTGGTGCACCTGGTTAAGAACTAGTGCTGTCCTGGTGCACCTGGTTAAGAACATGCTGTCCTGGTGCACCCGGTTAAGAACTAGTGCTGTCCTAGTGAACCTGGTTAAAGGATAAATTGCATCGCTGGATATGGTTCTTAAAACAAAGCCTATGGGTTTAAGAAACATCACCCTGTATTCTTTTTTTTTTTTTCGAACTCTGGGTGTTTGATTAGTTTTTTCTGGCGTTGGTTGAAAAGCATTCCATGAAACTGATTAAGGTGCCATTTTGGGTCATGATGTTATGCGCTGTACAACAAAATGGCAGTGAACCTCCATGCAGATGCGACAAAATTTCCTTTCAGCAAAGGCAAAGGTCGTTATTGTGCTGTGTTTGGGTGTACAAATTACCAGGGAATGGGATATACTCTACATACTTTTGCTAAAGATGAATCTTATAGAAAAGAGTGGATCAAATTTGTCCAAAAAAGATGAAAAGACTTCGACACCCACTGCCCCTAATAGGAAAACCCGAATAGCCACGAACAGCCATGAATAGCCATGGTTTTAGGTCTAAATAAAAGGTTTTAAAGGTATATCGAACATCAGAATGCACTTTCTGAATTATTTGATGCATTATATGCCAAAAATCGACACTTGTGTACGTACATTTTAAATATTTGTGTCAGTGCTGTTAAGTGTTATCGTCTGTTCGTCTGCTATGTATCACTCCAATTTGAAACCCCGAATAGCCACAAGTCGGCCAGCCATTATAGCACATACTAGAACGGATAAACTAATATCAAAACATACTTTTATGTCGGCCTTGGGTGGACAGCATTCAGCTCTCTCTCTCTCTGCAGATGGTCCCATAGATAATCGATTGAGTTGAGGTTTGGGCTCATGAAGGGCCAAGACTTCATCTGAACGTTGTTCTGCTGCAGGAAGACTGTGGTGAGCCTTGCTGTGTATGTGTGTGTGGGGGGGGGGAGGGGCTGAAAGGTGAGGTTGCTGGGGGGGGGGGGTGCATTGTCATGCTGAAAGGTGAGGTTGGCTTTTGGCTGGAAGTATGGCAGGACGTGAGGCCTCAGCACTGGTCCACACAGCTTGTTCTGACTCCATCCGGAGCGCTGCCAATGGCTTGAAAGCAAGCCCACAAATGACAGATTGTGGAAACTGCTACACCCAGTGCATGTGTGACGACGCTTGGGCGATTTCCAGCCTGCAGTCGTCTGATGGCTCTTTCTCAATCTGTGGCGTTCAGTCTTGGCATTCTGCTTTTATTGCTAGTGGGTGGTGCCCTCTGTTTGCAAAGAAAGTTTTAGTCTTTATGCTTTTGTTCAAGCTGCACAAGTGAAAACCACTGTCTGACTTTAGCATGTCAGAAGGGACACATTTTTTGCACTAGGCACATCGTCAAGAGCTACACTCAACAGACCATGAGATCTAATGTCAGCCTAATCTCTGTTGCTATCATTGTACCTAAATCCATCAAATTTGACTTCTTGCCCATGTGTCAATTTGCGTTTCTTTTGATTTTGAGCATACATCGTACCAGAAACCTTCTGCAGACAGCTTCCCATGTTTCACAACTGCACAATTTCTTTTCCAGAATCTGGGAAACATTTCTTTCCTGGCTGATCTTCTATGAAGATGTATGAGTTTGCCTGAAAACGTGAAATATGAGTAAAGAATAATTAAGATTGAAGTGGCGTGAAGAATGCTTACCTTGTGTGTGTTTCATCTTCTTCAGGTGAGCAGAGTAGCAGTAATGAAGGAAAATGTGGAGTGCAGTGCACTGTTGACAGAGGCCAAAGACTACCACATTGTCATCAGCAAACAGCCGCTGCTGCAAACAGCCCGCACACAGGTGCGCTCAGATATGCAGTCACTTGTCATGTGTCATGCCCAGAACCTGGAATCCTACACCTTTCGCACTCAACGGCAGGGCTTCTTGAGAGATGCCACCATCCCACTGTACAACCCTAGTGTTGTAGTTGTTGACAACTTTATGTACGCTTGTGGCGGAAAGTATGACAGCACTGAGAATAACGAGATAGCTACTGCCAGATGTTTCCGCTATGATCCTCGTTTTGATTCCTGGTTCGAGCTAACCTCAATGACAGAAGCTCGCAAAGACTTTGTGGTTGTGGCTTTGGATGGAAAGTTGTATGCAGTGGGTGGGCAAGATGAAAACATGGTCATGTGTACAGTCGAATGTTTTACCATTGCCAAAAATGACTGGGAAATGCGGGCATCCATTTCTAATTCCTGCTATGGCCATGCAGGTGCTGTGTGTAGTGGCAAAATCTACATTTCAGGAGGCCAGCGGTTTTCTGGCTGCAGCAACAATGTCGTCTGCTACACACCCGAAGCAGATGTTTGGGAAGAACGAGCCTCCATGTTAAATGCACGATGCAACCATGTGATGGTGGAGGTGGCTGAAAAACTGTATGTGATAGGAGGCAACATAGAGGACAGCTATGGCTTTCCAGTCCCCATCATTACAATTGAGCGTTACTGTCCAGTAGCTGACCAGTGGTCACTCTGCCAGAGCACATGTAACATTCGCGAAGCTGGAGCCAGTGTGCTGGACAACAGGGTCTACATAGTGGGTGGTATTAATGGAGAGCATTACTACTCCGATCTGCTGCAGACGTTTGACCCACTGAAAGATGAAATGCGACTTGTAGAGAAGTTTCCTACTCGTATATACGGCCGTGCCTGTTGTGTTCTCACTTTGCCGCAGTATGTGTAGGCCGCTTCAAAACAGTCGGAAAAGTATCTTCATTGTGGCGTCCTTACGTCATGTTACGGTTAGAGGCAAGATTTACATCCAACCATAACCCTGTGTCTTCCTACATATCATCTGAAAGGGTAGCCAGGTCCTTATTTTTTTGGTGTTCAGGATAGCTGCATTGTTTGCCTACACAAAATATATCACCTCTTTCATTTCCCTTCTCTATCTTTGCCTCCATGTGTAGAAGTTATGGTCACCTATCATGCTGGTGGTGGAGAGGAAGTGTTTCACAACATATCTAGGCTACTCTGGTTCTCAAGGGCAGTTCAGCGCTATTGAAAGCTTGGTAGTCGATTAATTGGCGATTATATGGTGATTAAAATTAGAGCCACTTTGTTTTCTGCTTACTTCTAGTGTGTTTGGACAGCGACTTATGAGGATCCCTGTTCTGAACAGTGTGATTTGACCTGTTAAAATATTGAAAATACATATTGTTTGTAGAGTTTTTGTACCGGTGTCAGCTACAGCAAACCTGTGATGTATTTGCTGATGTTTGTGCTTCCCAGTCTATGGAATGCCTTCACCCCTATGATCCTTCCATAAACCCGTATATCTGATCTCTCGGATGCATCAGTATTAGAATTACTAGTTCATAAAGTTTGTGAAAGAAATGATCAGCAACATGTGTACACACAATAGTGATGGTTTACTTGCTCACTTCCCCCTTCCCCATCAGAGTGCATACTTTTGGATCCTAATAACTACTGAATCTTGTTGAGAATGGAATGTCGCACAACACTGCATAAGTTACAGATGGTGTGGTTTATAAAATACATGTCGCTGCTACAGAATAGCATCTCAGTTCTAAGGAAAACCTTGAAACCTTGTACTTGGGACACCAAGTGCAAAAACCAGCAAGTGACATGCCAAAAAAACCATATCCACGGCAGTTCGTGCAGCTGTACTCCAGGAATTCTTTCTTAGGGGGTGTGTGTGTGGGGGGGGGGGGTTTACATCAAATTTTTGTTGGCTTGAAATAGAATCAAATCTCAACGCTTCACAGGGCCCTAGGGTGCCCCGCCCCCATTACCTTTATTCCAAGCAAGGATATAAATATTACAAAAAAACTTTCTGCCCCCTACACCAGTTAACCTGCATTTACTACATTTATGGCGAGGGGGGAGCAGAAGTACCTCATGAACTAGGCTAGTTGAAGCAACAAGAGAAAACTGTACTAGAGACTGTAAGCATGTTTGCTTTTCACAGATGTAAGTGCACCAAGTGTTGTCTAGTAATTTTTAAAGCTACACTTGTGAAATTTGTGCCAGGTGTGAGAACTACTCATGCTTTGGATAAAAGTTGTGGTTACAATGGCGACAACTTGGGTTACGTGATAGGAGATGTAACGGTGTTCCATATGATTTGAATTTGAAGAGATCAGAAAGTGTTCAAGAGTGCCGAAGGTAGGAGTGGGCAGTGTTGTGGTTGTTTTCCACATGATAAGTGTGAGCTGCTGGAAGGTTTGGATTACTGGAATACCCACATTTTTTTATTTTTAAGATGCCAAATGATATTCAGTTTACTTTCAGGAAATGATGTGCCCTCATGCTCATGGTCTCAAACAGCTGGCACTGGTACACACGAGGTATCAAAGAAGTCACAGTTTGACAAAGGACTTAGAAAAACTTGTTCACTGTTCCAATGTTAGACAAAACTGCTCAGTTGTTTCTGAAATCGTGGGGTTATAGAAGGCATGGGAGAGAAACTAAGGCTGCTCTTTCACTTGGGGTGCTTTGTTACAGTTGCATGTTGCCCACCCAAAGTTTATTTCAACACATTTAAAGCCCTTCAAGAAGTATATTTTACAAGTTCAACCTTGGTAAATCTGTTGAATAAATGTTAACTTTCCTGTTCATTTCTACAAAGTAAACTTAAATGTTGATTTGCTGTGTCCAGACATGCAATCTGCATATACATCACTACATATTGATAGAAACACCCCAAAATCAACACTTTATCCAAATTCCTTTAGTTGCAGGCTATGGAAACTTTTAAATTGAATTTTGTGGAATATCTTAAACCTTTGGCTAATTTTTTAATTGTAGTTTTTGTCTATTTTTCGTAGTAAACTGAACTCACAATGTCATGCTCTTAATAAATAATAAGAAAAGCAGATTTACTCTGTGTGTGTGTGTGTGTGTGACTCGAGCACACAGATTTCTAGCACAGAACAGGGGAAGGGTATATACAAAATGTAGTCTACCAGCTTCCTCCATTTTTCTCTACAGAATAAAAACAAAGTACAGCATAAACAGTCTGCCAAAGTAGGTATTGCTAAGGCAGGTATTGTCTGCAAAGGCAGTTATACAAGACAGTGGTTAGTCTCGAAAATAAGGCTTGTAAAACTTTATACTGCTTGGCCTTGGCAACATCAGCTCTCAAACAGGAATACTGCTTGGGAAAGTATGTAACTTAGAAAATGGAAACTTGGTACAAAATCCTTCGCCAGTCTTTCAAACATGATGTAAATGTAGAAGATCAACCTATGCAACTTCTTGCTTCATTGTCATTTTAGAGGTGTCCCAAGTTTTTGGTTTCTATTGTTGCCTTGTCCAAATCAAAATTGTATTTCCACTTCAATTCATGCATCAAAATTTCCCCAAGAATTCCCATGAATATCTCTGCAACATTTCATGAAATGCACTTGAGAACTTGACACATCATATGAAGAAAGAAACAGGTGGCTGCGGCTTGGGGTAATAAAGGTACAACAAAGGGAATTCGGCCAAGAGATACACAACAAATAAAAGTCACTTTTATTTTTTATCTGTTTGTGCCATCCTGAAGAAGGGGCCATGCCCTGAAATGTCGACTTCTATCCAACTCTCGCTTTAAAACAATGGAACAGGACAAAGCCGAAGACAATCTACATGTTTCGGGGCACTAACCCTTCATTAGGACGACACAAAAACGACGAAAAAGAGCTGCAGTAGAAAATTTTCCTGCTATCCAGCCCATGCGCCACATCTACTGCCGCTAAGTCTTTTTCTTTTTTGTCGTCATGATGAAGGGGTAGTGCCCCGAAACATGTACATTGTCTTCGTCTTTACCTGTTCTAGCTTGGTCCGTTCCCTCGTTTTAAATTTAATTTGGATTTTCCTCCAAGCAGCAGTCACTAATTGTTTTTCTTATATATTTCGAATTCCCTTTGTTGTACATCATATGAAAAAAAATTCCCCGCAGGAGAAAGAATGGGTTAATTCCATATTATATTTAGGTCCTGTGTTACCAGGAGATAAACTCTTATTTTAGATACAGGGGCAGGAATTCCCCAAAGAAAAGAGGAAATCTGAGCAGACCAGGATATGTACCTGTACCGCTCAAAATCCACAGATCTCAAGCCTTTGTTTGCCAGTCGCATAGCAACTACAGCTGAGAGTGGAACCAAGCTCCATTCTGAGATAAAATCAGTCTTTTGCTTTTTGCAGGGAAAGAAAAAATACCCGAGGAATGAAAGATAGAAAAAAAGCAGGGAGCGTAATCACCCCGATTTTGATAGCTTTGACAGCGAAATACTTGTTTTTGGTGTGGAAACATCTCGAACGTAACCATCAATCATGAGCGTATACCCTTCCGATCTATGATAGTCTCGCAGAGCAGAAAAAAACTGGTGGGTTTGTTCGTCAGCAAATACGAAAACATCTCCATAATGCTGAAAAATGGCAGAGGAGACAGATCAGCTGTTCCCTGCATGCCCTATCAACAATCTCTGTAAATATGATGTAAATTGAAAGGCAAAGTTTTTATTACCCAAAACATTTATCAAAAAAAAAATACCCCAGATGTCTCTTATAGACCAAAGGATTTATCAAGAAAGAAATAGGATGTCTCTTATTGGCCAAATCATTTGTCAAGAGAGAAATACTTTGGAAATGGCTTATCATAAGTTGCTTGGGAGTTTGGGACAGGTGAAATTACCTTGTGTTCAACACAACTTGTGATAAAATAAGGTTTATAGGACTTAATAAGCTACGTCCTCGCAGTGTGCACCATTAAGTACATGGGGTAGTTTGTACTCACTTCACAGTTTATGAAGCAGGTATCCCTGCAGATACATAGCTATGCAGATTGTAAGCTGTAATCGAATGGCAATCATTCATCATCATCCCCAAATTTAGGAACAGCTGATATGTAACCCTCACTCATAAGCCTTAACCCTAACCCTCTCCTATCAAGCCTAGTAGTAATTAGCAATGATGGTGATAAAGGCAAAGAAATATTGAAGTGGGATCTGTCAACTGCAGCAGTTGTCAGCTGTAACAACCCAGAGGCAAAGAAAACAGTGGCAGTCTAAATCTGAAGACTTGCAAGCAATGAACCCTATTCAATCACCAGATAATGAAAGCTGCTGTGGAAACTCTTCAATAATACTGAACAACTCTTCTAGAAGGAAATGGATATGATTATAAATTTGCCAGTCACACAGGTCCAGCAGATTGATTCTATCCCGAAATACCCAGCTGAAACTTTTCCTTTTTGTTTCAATTGAGATAGATGTTGACTTGTGTTTAAGTGGCTGTGGTGATGAAGCCATGTTTTTGACTAAACCCCAACAGATCACTGTGCAGGAATGCAAGTGAAATCAGAGGAAAACAATGTGTGCCTTTCAGTATGTTTGCCAGGAAACAAGTGTATGAGCTCCAGACCAGACGATACATTGCACAAACCAATCAACACACAAAATATGAGGTAATAGGGGTGGGGGGGTGGGGAGGAGAATTAATCAGACAAGAGAAACAGAATCGAATATCTCGATTACTGTAGGCCTAGCATAGCCACCAGTGTGTGGCA
Organism: Lanistes nyassanus; assembly: GCA_004794575.1. Classification (NCBI taxonomy): domain Eukaryota; kingdom Metazoa; phylum Mollusca; class Gastropoda; order Architaenioglossa; family Ampullariidae; genus Lanistes; species Lanistes nyassanus. The sequence goes on from SMGT01003184.1 coordinate 33,215, forward strand.
TGAGTGCTGTTTCTGTTTAGTCTCACTTGTTGCTCGTGTGAATTAGGTTAGTTTTAGAGCACCATTATCTGGGATGTGAAAATGACCTCGTTATATCCATCCTTGCCATACGCAATACTTATTCGCAAGTAGAAGTGTGTTGGTCATCGAGTCAAACCTTTCTCATGATAGCCGACTGCTCATGGTATCAGATCTCATGGTAAGTGGACTCCACTGTGGTGTCTTATTGGCCAAACTTGTCCTCAAGAGTATGACCCTACATTTTTGGCGAGGTCTTGTGTAACTCATTAAAACTTGTTATCGTTCCACTAAAAGCACAGTGTAGCTGCACACATTCCCTAAAGGACATGGAGTCTCAAAAATATTTATTAGGAACAACGTTTCTGACCTTCTAAAAAACGTCCTCTGTAACATCTACAAGTGTAATTTGTAACCTCCAGAAGGTACAACTTTGTAAAGGGGCTAACACAGAAAATCATTTTACTCCACTTCTTCAAACAGCAAGAAGACTGCTTCCAGCTTGACGTGATTTTGCAGGTGTTCTGGACTGGTGGCGATAGAGTGATGTCTCCCTGCTTGCTGCTGGGGTCATTCTTCTGATGGTTCGCCTTGTCCACAGAGCTAAATGATCCTGCTGGTACCTTTAGGTCTATTTATCTGGACTCTACCCTTAAATTTTGCACGGGCCAGCCATGCATACCCTGACTACATAAGATATCAAAAGGACTACAGCATCTACACAATTCTGTTTTGTCATCCATCTGTCCGTCCTCAGCCCATGATGACCTGGATTCTTCAACTGGCTGTTATTAAGAACATCCACAGCTGGGTATATTCTGTGTTTCTGTTAAAAAGTGAGCCACACATCAAACATGATGCAAGTTGCCCTAGTTTCCATAAACATGCACACAAATGGATGTGCACTTGTGTGAACTCACACACACACACACACACAGAGCGGTGATTAAGCAATCTTGTGTTTGTGCAACATTACTATTTATTCCTGCTATGTAGAGTATCTGGCATAATCTAGAACAATGTAGCGCTGTACAAGGCGGGGTAGGCATGACATTACCACTGCACTTGGCTCATCCAGCCTCCGTAAGGAGAGTCCATCTACAAACAGCACAACATGCTGCTACAGTTCATGTTGACTTTGAAGCAGCAGTTCTATTATCCTGGTAAGCACGGTCACGCTGGGCTTATAGACAGCAACTCCCCTCTCCTCTCCTGTCGGAGCCGTGCAGTCTTCCAACACAACACGCATCTTGTCAGCCACTGACTGCGGCGCTCCTGCCAGCAAGCCCTTCAAACCCAGGAGTCTTGGCATGTTGCCCTTCAGCAGTTTCTGACAAATCAGCTGAAATGGCACAAAGGGATCCATTTAGAACACCCTTACATTAGCCACGGATTTTCTTTTCATAAAATAAAGTCAAATTCTTGAAAGAACTGGGTTCTACGTAAGTGCAATGCAGCAGAAACCAGCACCTTTGGGTCTGCCTGGAAACCCTTGCTCTCATCATTTGACTGCCCATTTCCCCTTTGAAAATCAACAGCCTGTTGAAATTTCCACAACCCTAGACGGTTTTTTTGTACTTGACTCTCTCTCTCTCTCTCCCTCCCCCTCCCTCTCTGGTTTTTTGGTTGCTTTTTGTGGGGGAAGGGGCAGGGTATGACAGTCTCTCTTGGCAACATGTTTTTAGAACTACAAACAAAACTAAGCATATGTATGACTGTGTAATTTCTCAAGCACAACCTTTAAGCCTCATTAAAAATTTGACCTTAATTAGGAGGGATCTTAATTAGGAAGTGACACCACCTTTGGTGATTAATAACATGGGGTAATGTGGACATCAGGTAAACACTGCAGGAAAAAATTGCTTAACAGGCTAGTGATTTATGTTTTTTTAATGGCCCATCAAGATTTCCATTGACCATCAACTACCAAGCCACTTTATTTCTTTATCCAAATGTAACAGATACATTCTTGTGTGTTAAGAAGACCCTGAAAAAGTTGACTAAAATCAGAAACCAGCTTAGGCAAGGCCAAAATAAATAAGGAAAACTACAATTTTTGCCCAGGCTGGTAGGGAGAGAGAAGAGATACATCCTGTCACAGCGCCATTTGTAGTGGAGCAGGTTCGCTCCGTGAGTTTTCCTCTCTCCTCTCCCTCTCTCTCTCTTCCCAACAAAGGCAAGTTTTCGTCTTCTACATGGTTTTATTTGGGGCCGCTACCGCTACCGCTGCTGCTGCCCGACGGCTAGGGTCGCTGTGAGAGCCTGCCCGTTCCCTCCCTGCTGGCTCGTGCTCTGCCTACATGGTTTGTCTCCCCATTGCGCTCTGCCCTTCATCTCTCCCTTTGCCCGGTCCGTAGCCCACTTTTATCGGGTAGGACGCGAACCGCAATGGGGGCACTGTCCGGGCAAGCAGCAGCAAGCCGGCGTACATGCTGTGAATGCCAAAATTTGTTTCTTACACAAACAAGACTTAAGATTAAAAATACAAAGAATATATGTACACGAACCTGAAAATATGTGATAAATAGAGTGCGCTCTGCTCTTCCTGTTAGTGTTAAGGAAAGTTAAGTAGAGTGAGAAGGAAATAAAGATAATTACGTTAAAAGGCAGTTTAACTAGCTAATGTGAATAGAAAAAGATAAGAAATATGCCTACAAACTAACCTAATCTATTAAGACGTTTGATGAGTTTAGTATCTACTGAAAGAGTATTTCGAGTAGAATCCGAATATGTTAGTTGTTAGTATCTGCAACTGTCCTAGAAGGATATAGAAACGTTTAAAGAGAGTGAGCCTAGCACAGCACGCGGTAAAAGGACACAGTGCCTCACAGCCACAGTTCGCTGGGCACCACTCGACCTGGGCCCCCCCCCCCCCCCCGCCAAAACCGTCTCCGTGATGGTTGCCACCCATCACATAAGTATGTCAATGTAAGAACAAAAATAACACATATTAATCACTCAGTGTCTCATAATGTAAACCACTGTTGCACAACAGTTTTGTTTTTCGTTGCTTTATCTGAAATGATCTGTGAGATTTAATGCCAACATTAAGTGAAAATCAGCATCATCGTTTAGACTACAGGCAACCACAGAAAAAAGAATGAGTAATTGACTGATTGCCGACGGTGAAAATCAATACCATGATTTACAGACAAAGACAGAAGTAAGAATGAGCAGCTGGCTGACTGCAGATGGTGAAAATCAATACCATGATTTACAGACAAAGACAGAAGTAAGAATGAGCAGCTGGCTGACTGCAGATGGTGAAAATCAACACCATGATCACAAAGACAGAAGTGAAAATGAGCAACTGGCTGACTGCAGATGGTGAAAATCAACACCATGATCACAAAGACAGAAGTGAGAATGAGCAACTGGCTGACTGCAGAT
>SMGT01003184.1:40089-55875 GCA_004794575.1 Lanistes nyassanus
GTGAAAACAGGCCTACAGCAACTCACATATTCTACGTGAAAACAGGCCTACAGCAACTCACATATTCTACGTGAAAACAGGCCTACAGCAACTCACATATTCTACGTGAAAACAGGCCTACAGCAACTCACATATTCTACGTGAAAACAGGCCTACAGCAACTCACATATTCTCGGATGAATCGACGGGAGTCCTCGTCTGAACAAGTCACAAGGTCGAGGAGCTTCTCTCGAAATGTGTAGCCAAATACAGCACAGACGACCACACCAAACAGGAAAAGGCAAAGTACACTACACCACCGTCGCCTGCCACAACGCCGTCGTAAGGCGGAAAGTGCGCCAACCATTAGTAGGTTATCGAAAGATATTCTGTTTTCCTCATGAACATATTATGGAAAAAACACACGCTGCTTCCACAACACACTTGATACAAAGCACTTTGATACGAAGGTATACATTATGACTATGTTACTTTTAGGTTTTGCGTTCAGCAGACGCCACATACAGAAACGTGAAATATGTGGGAACGGCCACACCCGAAGAACATTTCACCAAAATGCAAAATAAGTCAGTATAGTTCAACTACAACAAAAAAACTTGATTTGTAAAAGTTGTTGCACGACGAAAAGAAATTTTAAAGTGTGTATTTCGCGTAGCATTGTGTGCCTTTTAATCCTGGAACGGGAAGCTGAGGCAATGAGTAATGCGCATGCTCAGGACCGTACGCTATGGTTTCCCTGTCGTCTGCTGCGTGTTTGTATGAGAGAGAGAGAGATGGAGTGATATGTTGTGCCATCTGGTTTACCTTTTCTTCTGCAACACCAGCAGCAACGATCTCAACCGCAACTTAACCCCTGCTATATTTCCTTTGTTGTCACCCTGTTTTATTCCAGGCGGCAGTCCCGTATTCCCTTTCTTTTCAAAGCATGGTTACTATGCCAGCTTAAATCTATATAAAATCAAACTTAAATTAAGCAAGAATATAATGCGATTTGGTAAGATCTGATAGAGCTGTTAATCTCAAGACTTAAAAATTGGCAATCCAGTAGCTGCCCTGCCAGACGCCTGGCACCATAGGAAACGGTACTAGGAGTGTTCGGCCCGGTGTTAGCATGGGTGGGACTGAAGCCTGTGTTGCGACAGCAGTTCCAATGTTAACTTGCCTCAACCATTACCAGCCCGATATGCACCTCGTTGGTGACTGGACAATAATCAGTTCAGTTCTTCCAGCCTGCCTGCATTCATAATGACATCTGCACGGGTGTCTTTGGTGCTGCTGACCATTACTTTTTTCAGAGGTCACCTCCGTTCCCGAAACCACTGGAAGCTCATCGATCAGTGCCTGCAGTTCTTGACTGCTGGCAGTGAATCTTGAAAATAAAGAATATAGGAATTACTCATTAGAACTGGGAACTGTGTGCGTCTCGACCGTTGAAGACTTTTGTTCTATTGACAAGATCGATTGCCAGTATTCTGACTTTTTCTCTCTTGAAGGAAATTTTTCAAATATGGTGACAACAGGAAATAAGCTGGGCCAACCTAAATACCAACACGTTTAATCAGCACAGAACACATACAACAAAGAAAAGAAATTGTCACTCTCAGGAAGTGTAAGAAAAGAGGCTGTGGAGGATGGAAACTAGGATAAGGAACAGCAGAGGACAAATCGCCTCATCCTTTGCTAACCCATGTATTACCTGTATCAAGTATTTGCTAGGGGCACAATTCTGTTGCATCGTTTTGTCACCCATGTCTTGCCTGTTTCAGGTATTTGCTAGAGGCACATTTCTGTCACCTCGTCCCTTGGTCACCCATGTCTTACTTATATAATAAGCTGTTTCAGGGATTTGCTAGAGGCACATTCTGGAGATTTCCTCCTATTTCAAATTTTAGTGCCACATATCTGGTGGGAAAAAACCATATGCACCTGGGAAATCACAGTCAATATGTATCGACATCAGTGCTCAGATGCACCATTTTTCACATTAGTTGCCAGTCATCACCATGTCAGGCAGGCAGAACAGCATTTTCGAATGTAGTCCAATGTCAATCATTTTGAGGTCACAGTGTCTGGGTAATGGATGGTGCGGACTGCCCTACTGGAGCGTTTGGTAACATAGAATGTTGTGCTTCTTCATATAATAAAGTAAAACTTTTCATTTACTGCTTGGCTTTTCCAACGGCCAAACAGTGCGTCATCAAGTGTTTGACTTGCATTGGTGGTAGACTTCTCAGCCACTGCTTTTTTTTTTCCTTCTTGCAAACACTGGTCAGCACTGAACTCATTACCGACTTAAAAAAGGTCCTAATCTGTAGTATCTTGTGCTGAACACGAATATGACCCTGAACATTTTTTATTGGCTCGTTTTGAAAATATTTCATATAGTTCATTTTCTCTGTTTCACCGAGTAAATTTATCCAGTAGGACTGCAACAACATCCTAAATAAGCCTAGAATGATGTAACGTTGCATCACATTGCATAATACCATCATACACACATCATCCAGAGTTAATTGCATCATTTTCTGATGCAATGCGGTACTACTGCCAGTTGGGTGCTGAAGTAAGCTGACCTCTGGCCAGGCGTCAGTATAATGTGAGTGGGACTGACGCCTGTGTTGCGACAGCAGTCCCACGTGTGGCACCACGTAAACTTTGTTTGAGCAACACCGTCCTGATGCGCACATAGTTTGCGGCTGGACGTTAAGCTACACCCACCCACCCCTCCCTCGAGGCCTTCTTACTACAAACTGCTGAAATGTTGATTCATCAGAAAACATCACACTTTCCCACTGTTCTCAGTCCAATTTCAGGCACTTCCTTTTCAAATATAAAAGAAAAACAAGTGACTGCCGCTTTGAGGATAAGTCCAAATTAAATGTAAAACAAGGGAACTGTACCAAGCTAGGAAAGGACAAAGACGAAGACAATCTACATGTTTCGGGGCACTACCCCCTCATCAGGACGACACAAAAACGAAAAGGAAAAAGACTTATCTGCAGTAGATGTGGCGCGTTGGCTGCAAAGCCACATCTACTGCAGCTAAGTCTTTTTCCTTTTCGTTTTTGTGTCGTCCTGATGAGGGGGTAGTGCCCCGAAACATGTAGATTGTCTTCGTCTTTGTCCCTTTTCTAGCTTGGTACAGTTCCCTTGTTTTGCATTTAATTTGGACTTCCTTTTCATTTCTGGTGTTAGTCTAGGTTTTCAGGCAGGTTTGTGTGATTTTAGTCCAAACTCATCCACTAATCTGCGAGACAGTCCTCCGACTCACATCAACACATCTAAAAACCAAAGCAGATCGGATTTTCTTATGTGAAGTTGTTGAAGACCGTGAAATGATGGATTTGATTACCCAGTTGTCTCTACCAGCTGTTTTACTGGGAGGCCCACTTCTCTTTGGGTCAGAAAAAGTACCGTCTGATTGGTACCTGGTGATCGCATTCTGAACCGCTGTCTTGCCAATTCAAACAGAAATATCACGTTGTTTACCCTTCTCCATGTAAAGTGACTATCTGAGGTCTTTGAATGTCAGAAAGTGTCGGCCTTTTGCCCATTTTGTTTATAAACTTCAATAATCAGGGTGTGTAATCCAATGACAGCAACTTGAGACAAGTTAGCAGTCACACTGCATTGAGATCCGAGGTGTGTGTTACAACCGCTACAAAAACATACAGGACTGCTTGACCTGCATGTCAAGTAGTAGGGTAAAACGTATACTAAATGCAGAGTTGCCTACTATCCACTTCGTTACTAATCCCGAGAATAAGTCAGAAAGGATAGGGCTGCGTGGAGGTCCCAGGATTATACCCTGGAAATGCCAATATGGTTATAATCTTTCCAGGATTTCCATTCCCCCATGTCTTTTAATACTTATTCTCAAGACTAGTTTTCAAAATCCAGGCCCCATATGCAAGACAATGGAATAGCTTATTCCTGTCACGGCAGATATTCTAGAATAAACTCCTTGAGTTTCCCATGCACAAAAACTGAACACCCTATTTTCCCCCATTATTTGGTAACAACTTAGTCCTGCCAGAAGAGAACAGCTTATTCCCAGTTTTCTGAAACAACATTTTCAGAGACAGAAAAAATCTGCTATTCGGGTATACATTTAGTACAGTTTACATGCATACGAACAGCAGGCAACTCTGTATGTGGTAATACCAGAAACCTTGGAAAAGTGTTAAAAAAAGTGGCTTCAAATAGGGTTGCTGCCAAAGTGATGTGTGATTATAGCCCATTATGCACAAATTTCTGGTAATTTCAATTTTGATGTATTGATCAACCTCAGTGAACAAGAAAGTACCATCAATGAACCCGATGGTCGACCGTCATATTTGTACCATGTGTAGCAGCTTCTCCTTTTCCACCTCACCAACTCTGCACGTAACTTCCCACAAGGAGGTACTATAAAAGACTTCCTACACCCACTTTAAGTACACAGACCTAGCCTCCTCACTTCGGTAAAACACACCTCACGCTAATACAAGATCTTTTATTCCATTGTAACCTCTTATCAAAGAACACAAATGGCAGAAAACTGAGATGTCTTTACTGAAGTGAGACCAGGAATCATAAAAGCATTAGTAATGCTGGCAATTTCCGACTACAGTAGACTAAGGCAGGCCTGCCTAACACAAACATCATTTGTAAAATGACTGGCCCCTGGTGCTGACTCTATTAAAATACTTTAGCAAACATGTTTTCTGTGTTGTTGCCCTCTCTTAACTTGCAGGCAGGTATGTGTGCAGCACCCCTCTCCCCCTTCGTATTGGTGTTGTGACTCCTTGTCTGTGTGCTAAGCAGTGCATACACAAGGTGAATGACATTTAAATATACTTATACATGCATGTATATACAATCATATACTACAGTTTGTAATACAACACATGAAACAAGAGACAGCCCATACACAAAGTGAAGAAAACAGTTAGCTGTAGCAGTTACAAGATGTTTTTTTACTCCCAAGCTTTCATGAGCAGATCCACAAGAAGACAAGAAGAGTTGTCATCCAGCATACACAAACATGAGGTCCCAGAAAGAAATGAGGGTTTACCTACTAAAGTGAAACATTTCCAGAGAGCGTTCTTACATTCCAAATATTTGGCGTTAATGTGCCGTTCTGAAATCAACACCCACTTAAGACGGAAAGATGAAGGCTTCCCAAGTCCCATGTGGAGTATTTGTGCAGAACATCTATTAAATACTATACACAGCGTTCAGATTTTTCCCTTCAAATATCCATCTGACCAAATTTACCTTAATGTATTTACTCTGGGCTGCTTGTAACTTTTAAGATAATGCTTTTAATTTCACTGACAGGAATTCCTTGTCAAGCTGGTAGAAAGAAACGATTTCACATGATATAAGCAAGCTGGTGAAGTAGAAAGACTTTCCCAATCCAGTTAAAAACATGGAAAACATGCATTTTTCAAAAACACTGCATGCAGATGTTGAAATTATGACATAATTATTACATGTCCTGTATTTGAATGAAACATGCACAGACATACACACACACACATACAAAGAAATGTACAACCAATGATTCCAATCTAGAAATGAAGAATTCACAAGTATTGCACAATTAAATCTCATCCACTACCTATTACTTAAAGAAAACATTTTATCATCTTACTATTATTACTTTTCCACATTTTTTCCCCCCTCTTCCCGAAGTAATATCATAGTTTTGTGCTCATCCTTCCTTCAAGCTGTTAATGAGTTCTCCATATACATATACTTCTTTTGTTAATGTGCTGTCACCTATCACCCACTTCTGTAACTGTAATCATGTGGCTGGACAAAATGCAAAGTAATTTGAAAACAATTTTTTTTTGTAACAGACCAGCTTAATCATTCAGATGCCTGGGAGGGTGAGATATTGCTGTTTCAAAACATTTAACACATACACCATGATATACCATTCTTTGACATGGTACAACATGGTATAACGAGCCAAAAAAAATCTTTTGGTCAAATGCAACCATCTGCCTCCAGCACACAGCAAGGATTTAATTAAACACCAAACTGAACAAGCCAAGACAAGGGTTGAAATGTGCAAACATGCAATGAATTCAGTGCTGTACAACTGCTGGTTGATGGATGTGACCAACAAGTGGCATCTAGACACCAGGCTGGAGGAAGCTGCACAGATGCTGGTGCTCAGCGGTGTGTTCATTTATGTCAGCCTTGTTAACAGCAAATACATCCCAAAAGCAGCACAAAGGTCAGATACTATGTGCTCAGCTGATACACTCTCGGCAACTGAGAAATAACTATTTCAGCATTTGTTCAAGCATTAGAAAGAAACAAGTACCGCAATAACAAAATAATATGTTAAAGATTGAAAAGCCCCAATTATTCTTATCATTTTTGCAACAAAGTAACAGACCAAACTTCTTTGCCGTTATATCCTCTTGACCTAAACTCGACAAATCCGACGAACACAGAAATTGTGGGGGTGGGGACAAAAGTCTTCAGTAGTCCTCACATAACAATGTCACAACCAACATCCCTCTCACACCTGTTATTAAAGGGACCCTCAGTAATGGCTGAAGCCTGCTATACTTAGAGGGCATGAAGAACAAATGCCCTCCTACTTCTGATTTTACTACAACTTCCCATCAGTAAAAGCACAAGCCTGCTCCACAGAGACATGAGAAATGTTCTCCTACATCTAACTTCACCAAAGTTCCCCATCACTAACCACAGAAGCCTACTACTTGAATAGGATATGATGATGGAAGTCGAGTTAGGCATGTTGCTGATGGAGCCCACAGATTAGGATGCAGAATATACCCATATGCCCATGCCAGTTAAAAAAAAAATGTGACACAAACTTTGGCATCACACGCACTATTTGCTTCTGGTCGCCTCCATCCCAAGCCATCCCCAGAGTGACAGCATTTTTGTAGAAAATTTTCTGGACGTAGTACTACACAAGTCATATGCTAATGACTGAAACTAAAAGGAGGGTTTCAAGAAATTCTGGGGAAGATCTTTTCATCTTTATCATTGTATTTGCTTCCACTTCCATGAAAAGATTTTGTTCCATCAACTGCTAGTCACACCAACAGGAATGTACTCTCCCAATGACAAATATGCAGCATCAAATGTCCCTCCCTCTCTCCCCCACCCTTCTTTCTCTCACGCACACAAGAAAGAAAACCTGAAAGCTATGTGTTAATTCCATGAACTGTTTGATGTTTAGCCCACATTTGCCAGTAAACTGCTATACTCTCACAGCTTAATAATAGTGCAAAATCCAACTCACTGCCTGTTACCCAGACAATGCTCACCACTTTCATACAGACTTACAGTCTGGAGTCTGCAACAGACAGATCTATTTTGACATCACTGTCTGGGGGAGAGGAAGCAAAAAATATTTGGTAATGGGATAAATTATTCAGACGCACATAGACAACAAATCTACCGAATGCCGACCCCATCAAGGCCCTTGCCTGAACTGCAAATCCCCCACCCAAACCTTCATGCCTGGCCTGTACCAAACGATGGACGTCTGATAAAACAGAGGCAAGCACCAAGGATGCTCGTTCAACTACACTTCAGGCTAAAACGGTGTATGTCTGCAGAAAGTAAATGGAGAGCAGAATGAACTGAGGTTGCAGACAGTCCAGCCAGCGAGTCCACAGGGGGACAAACTTCCATGTCGGCTGTGACTGCCTGCATCCACTTCCCAGCCAGGAGTTGGTCTTTCTCCGCCCACTCTCAGCAGCAGTTACCCCCCTGACTGCCTCCACCTCCACCGGATGGCATGTTCTGGTTTGCTGGGGAATGCTGAGGCCCTATCTTTATTCCATTGGCCTGAAAAAAAGACAAAAGCAGCAAATACAGAACCTAGTACAGACTACAGACACAACAAACATACACACTACAAAGCTCAGATGGGTTTGTAAACCATCGGTCAGTTGGTACTTTTTTACACATACTTTCACACACTTTGTTTTTAGCACCTCTCTGGTCTGATTTGAAGGCCTGGAACACAGCAGTAACGTAGCTGCTAGCCAAAGTTTCCTTTCATGCATATGCATATTTTCTAGCCAATTATATAAACTTTTTCTAGTTGCTGGTTTCATGAAAACTGTGAATGCCATGGGTAAAAACAGGGCTCCAAGCCAAAAACTTTCCCTAAAAATAATGTGAACTGTAACACTGCATTAAGTGATCAGGAACTGAAGTCCACGTTTCTGCCAAAACTTCAAAACTGAAGAACATGTAGTACAAGGTGCCAACAAGAGAAACCTGACCAAGCTAACATGAACAAGGAAGGTGTCAACGTTTTGGTATTACCCTTTCATCAGCACGCCACAGATGGATAACAACTAAAACTGGGTATGTAGGTCTATAAATGTGGACAGCACTTAACTCAAACATGGACAGCACAGATAACAACTAAAGCTACATACTTAATGGAATAAACATGGACAGCACAGATAACAGCTAAAACTAGATACTTAATGGAATAAACATGGACTGCACAGATAACAGCTAAAGTTACATACTTAATGGAATAAACATGGACAGCACAGATAACAGCTAAAGTTACATACTTAATGGAGTAAACATGGACAGCACAGATAACAGCTAAAACTAGATACTCAATGGAATAAACATGGACCACACAGATAACAACTAAAGGTAGTTTCTCAACAGAATAAACATAGAGAGCACAGAACAGCATGGTCCATATGGACTTCCACATCCTCCTGCAGCCATGCTGTTCTGTCCACGTTTATCCAGTCAAGCACCTAGGTTTAGTTGTTACCCGTGTCCTGATGAAGGGGTAATGCTCCAAAAAAACACCATTTCTGTTTTTGTTGATTTTAGCTTGGTTAAGTTTCTCTTGTTGTCACCTCGCATTTTACTCCCAGGGGCAGTCACATGTTGCTTTACATCTCATATTTTACTGCTAAGAAACCTGGGCAACTTAGCTGGCATTAAGCTCTCAAAAAGTTTATTTCTTTTAAAGCACATATCAAATAATCAAGACAAAGTCGCTGTTAATCACTGCCACTTGCCAAGTTCTACTCTAGACAGGGAAATAGCCCAGAGAAAATGCAGATCAGATGTTTTGTCCAACGTTTCTAAACACTTCATCCTGCTGGAGTGTTCTCCCTCTGATGTTTCGGAACATTCATCCTGCTATAGTGTGGTCTCCCTTTGTCCAACGTTTCGCAACTTTTCGCTATTTTATTCTGCTTTAAATAAATTGCTTATACATGCATTGCAAGCAGGTGAAAGACTTAATGACATGTCCTGCGTATAGAATATATATGCTGCATGCCCCACTTCCCACTGTCACTCTACCCCGGAGGGTAGTCTTTCCCGAACCTCACCTCATTATTGATATCAAAGACACCATCCTGTATCTTCTGGTAGATCTCCTTGGCAGTGTTGATAAATGCCTGGAAACAAAGGCAGCATTTTGATTTTCTGCTACATCTCCTAGGCTAGGTTGATAAATGGCCATAAACAGTAAGATCACAAGCTGCCAGATTCTGGTCTGCTGTTTGTTCAAACTATCCATATGCCTACAGCTAAATTTATTCATGCAACATGCACTGATTAGAAACAACGAATAGGAGGTAGAGAGGAGATTTAAAAACTGTAAATCAAGATGGTTATTATGTGTACAGACAGTATCTTCATTACACACCAACAACGTATTTAACAGCGATGAGTGTTTCAATGTGTGTTCGTTGGAGTAGGTGGTTTGTCCATTCACCACGTCCCTAAGTTCATGATTATGTGCAGTAGACAGATGCAAGGACTGCCCAAGCTGTCACTCATATGTTCTCCGATTGACTTTTTGAGTAACTTTGGGTTTACATTTTAGTGATTAAATATGTGACATAATGATATGTCAGTTAATGTTTCTGAAATTTGAGTTGAATGGACTTCATGTGCAGAAAGGAACCATTATTCAGTATTACTTGACTTCAGAAGTGGAGGTGTCTGCCAATCTTGGAGTTTGAAGTGACATTGATTAAATGTCACCCAAGTCTACATTATTAAGAAAGTGATCCAAGAGCTTACTGCATGGGATAGGTGGAAACGTGTGATTGAGTGAAGGAGATGAAATAGATGAAAACTTTCCGATGGAAGTGTGTGAATATATTGTTGATCCAATTACCATTCTCACTAAAATGTTGTGATGTGTCACAGCCTGTCAAGTGTCATGTAACTTTTTGAGGTGTTTCTGATGTTTTGCTGCATTTCCAGCCTGTGCTTTGGGTTTGGTGCAAGTGAAGTCTATCTGAGAGTTGATGCCGGCGAGTTATATCCGGTATTGTTGACGAGTATGCGAGTGTGTGATTTGAGAGCTGATGCTAGTGATGGTCACCTATGGTAAGAGAGTAGAGTTATATCTGGTATTGCCTATGGCAAGAGAGTAATATCTAGTATTACCTGTGGTGGAGAGTAGAGTTTTATTTGGTATTGCTGAAGTATGTGGTTTTAATGGGAAGGACAGGTTATACCCATTAAATGTGAAGAGGAGTCCTGTCTTAAAACTCACGACCAGTGTTTGTGTTGTACCCCGCACCTGCAAGGTGCTAGGGATGAAGAAAGAACACCTGTGGCTGTGTGTGTGACTGGTGAGTGGATGATTGCATGGCCATGACACTCACTGCAAAATGGCAACTGGGCTGTAACATAACCTTGGATAACTCTACACTGATAACTGAGAACAAATTATGCCAAATAAAAACTTCACACTTCTCAATAGCATTTTGGCAATTTGTTACCTGCATGTTTAAAATTTGATAAAAAGAAAAAATAGTGCATAACTCCCAAGAAATTTGCGCAAAGACTTTTGGAAATGTTTAGAGCCAGTTTTCTCAACACTCTAATGTTGTAGGAAAACTTGTAACCATCATTCAGATCTGAAAATGGTTTTTACCATGAGAACGAGCAGAAACAACACTAGCCAGGCCAGACGTGTTTGTCAACAAAGTACTATTACCCAGGCCAGACGTGTCTGTCAACAGAGTACTATTACCCAGGCCAGACGTGTCTGTCAACAGAGTACTATTACCCAGGCCAGACGTGTTTGTCTACAGAGTACTATTACCCAGGCCAGACGTGTTTGTCAACAGAGTACTATTACCCAGGCCAGACGTGTCTGTCAACAGAGTACTATTACCCAGGCCAGACGTGTCTGTCAACAGAGTACTATTACCCAGGCCAGACGTGTCTGTCTACAAAGTACTATTACCCAGGCCAGACGTGTTTGTCAACAAAGTACTATTACCCAGGCCAGACGTGTTTGTCAACAGAGTACTATTACCCAGGCCAGACGTGTTTGTCAACAGAGTACTATTACCCAGGCCAGACTTGTTTGTCAACTGAGTACTATTACCCAGGCCAGACGTGTCTGTCAACAGAGTACTATTACCCAGGCCAGACGTGTCTGTCAACAGAGTACTATTACCCAGGCCAGACGTGTCTGTCAACAGAGTACTATTACCCAGGCCAGACGTGTTTGTCTACAAAGTACTATTACCCAGGTCAGACGTGTTTGTCAACAAAGTACTATTACCCAGGCCAGACGTGTCTGTCAACAGAGTACTATTACCCAGGCCAGACGTGTTTGTCTACAAAGTACTATTACCCAGGCCAGACGTGTCTGTCAACAGAGTACTATTACCCAGGCCAGACGTGTTTGTCTACGAAGTACTATTACCCAGGCCAGACGTGTCTGTCAATAGAGTACTATTACCCAGGCCAGACGTGTCTGTCAACAGAGTACTATTACCCAGGCCAGACGTGTCTGTCAACAGAGTACTATTACCCAGGCCAGACGTGTCTGTCAACAGATTTCAGTTCCTCAACTACCTCCTTCAGGTTCGGTGATTTCTCTTTGGCCTTTTTAGTGTAGATAATTTTCACCCACAATAGAGGAGCATAAACTTACTTGCAAACTCTCCAAATCAAACACTAACATCGCAGAAGACTTCTTCACTGACAACAATACTAGTACCACACAAGTATTTTAATTGCTTGTGGCCAAAGTGTTTAACCTAAAAAAATGGATGTTGTGTGCTTTCTGGCTTTCAAGCCAGAAACAAATCTTCACCTCTTCAACATTGGCTGCAGTTTTGGCTGAGGTTTCCATAAAAATCAGGCCATGTTCTCTTGCAAATGCCTCTCCCTCTTCTTTTTTCACCTCACGCCGCGCCTCCAGGTCACTGCAAAAAAAATGTCCCATCACATCGCATGCTGCCAACAACAAAATCTTCACACTGCCAAAGACAGCTGTCAAGCACAAACACACATTCTCTTGTTTCTAATCAAATTGCTGCTCAATGCACATCTCTTGCTGGCACTTATGCAGATATCCAATCACCGCAATCTCTTTTCGAATTTTAATGATTTTTCCTTACTGTTTGAATCAGATGAAGTTCATAGTCTTGCTGGTGAAAACCATCGAGATCATGCCATCACCTGAAGCTTCTGCCTTTAATTCGCAAGTTTAATAACAAATCTGTCTGGAAACAACTTCACCGCCAATCTTGAAACCCTATGCAGTGTCCAACTTGTGATAATGAAGAGGCTACTGACTGTTTGTATGAATCATTCATCCTCAACAGCTACAGCATGGGAGTGTGCCAAATCACGCACATTTTACTGCAGTAGACACACTTGTATTAACAACCATGTGATGAGCCATTCCTCTTCAGACCTTTAATGGTGACTGGGGCAAATACATGCATTTAACATTTTAGAAGACCTTCACTATATTGTTGGCCTGATAGCTATGTGATGGAGTGCCTTTAGCTTACTGAGTGCCAGTAGCTCACATTTAAGCGAAGGGTTTGTCCAAGCTGCAGCCACGAGCTTACATTTATGCAACCACTTTTGGGAATTCCTGGTTCTGCCAATACACTTCTTAATGGAAGGACACTGGTTAACTTGTTGCTTAAGCATACCTGTTTATGAGGGTTCTTTCCCTTCGACCATGAATTGAGGCTAATTTAGAGAAACACATAGGTTTTCGCATGTACTCTCTCCTGACCAAAATGGTGTACATGACAGGACATAAGGTAGGTTTTGTGCACAGTGGATTTCAGTTACCTTATTACTGCTGGATTTTAGCCAACTTTGAGAAGACGGCAAAACATTTAAGTAATAAAGATTTTATTTAGCATGTTATTTTTTAAAAAATCAGTTTCTTGCCTGTAGTGGTTATGGTTATTTCTTGGGATTTTTAAGCATGCGGCCTAAAATGTCCGTCACACAAACGACCACAGACAATTCAAGATGGTGAGCACCAATTAAGTTAAACTGTTAATCATGAGCCAACTGGAAGTGCTTCTGGAAATTTTTTAAACCGAAGGTTCAAAATAACCCTCCAGTCTGAAATCTAAGAGTCATTTTGTAAAAACCAGGCGTCAACCCAAGCAGTATCTGGTGTTAATTTGCCAAATGTTAAAAAATCTGTACATCACTGTGATCCACAGCTTTAAAATCTGCACCATTTTGAATTTTTGTATGTAAATTAATCTGGTTGTGCATTATCAGGGGCTCTGGACTGGATTCAACAGGTTGAAAATTTGTTGGATGTTGCTGAACTTACCTTTTGTTGCCAATAAGCATGATGACCATGTTGGAGTTTGAGTGCTGTCGAGCATCCTCTAGCCAAGTAGTCAAATGGTTGAATGTGTCGCGACGTGTGATGTCATAAACTAGCAATGCACCAGCTGCTCCCCTATAGTATGACCTCGTGATGGACCGAAATGATTCCTGTCCAGCCTAAGGAAATAAAATTTTTGAACCAAAATGTTTCCCCCAAGGAAAAATCTTTCAAAACTCCTACATTAAAATTTGAGAATTTCTAACATAAGCCAGTCTTAGATGAATGTACCAAACATATATGCATCCAGTGCACTCTATTTAAGACAATGTGCTTGGGACATAAAAGGTTCCCACCTTAACTGTCATATTAACCAATAATAGTTGACAAGGTCTACTGTTGGTGCTAGCATTTGTATGGGCTTATCAAGCTGAATGACTGCTTGATATGCACAGGAGCATGTGAGTCTGCATTTCATTTCATCATCATAATACAGTTGACACCACGAGTGCAACTACTTGCCTGCCCAAAAAGATGCACTTATCCTGAATTCTGCCTTTGGTAGGAGCCACACATCGCAACGTCAGATTATTTTTGTGCTTTTTGGTTATTGTGCAGTGGGTTGGGCACCTGAATTATGACTCAACAAAGGACTGAGTCTTTTGACTGCCTATGTGCTTTGCATATTTTTCTTCATTTGACAAATTTGGGTGAATTTGTGCAGACAATGGAGAGCTTAGATTCTCAGGAGTGTTTTGGCTGACATCCACGGAGTGGATGCTAATGATGAGCCAAGGTCGCCGTGTCGGACACTGATGACTTGGTGCCAAGTGTGGCAGTTGGAATCTGCCTTGAAATCTTTGGACAATAAGATTGACAATGAACTGTCTGTTATACGAGTCTAAACTCTCACAGCTGTTACCAAGTTCTCGCAGATCTAGTTCTCGTTTGTGTTCTCATGCCAGGAAGTATCACGGACGAAAACAGTGCCATTGTGACTGTCTGTGAAGCGCACAAGGATGGTTTCACCTGACCATTCACACTCTAAATCAACAGCACATGTAATCTGGAAAGTGACCTGTGCTCAACCACTATGGTAAATCCTATGGCTAGTAATAGTACTTGTACAGTAAAACCTGCCTTGTGGTGCCCCCTAGACGAGCAGCCACCTGCTGTCTCGGGACAAGATCGGCACAGATTAGTTTCCAACAATAAGCCACCTTAGACCAGCAGTCACCTGCCAAACTCAGACAGGAAAAGTGACTTTAGGGACAAAACTTGAACTGTACCTGTCCTGAGGGGACTACTTTAATGCTTTTCAGGTCTTTTTGTTTTAATATTTATGTACACGTGTGACTTCATCCAAGATACTTACAAGTTTCCTGTTTAGAGTGCCTAAACATTACAGTTTAGGTCATCGAGTCAGTAAATGATCAATGAATCAGCTGTGGGAAAACGAAAAATCATACTGCTTGATCAGCGAGTACATTTTAAAAAAGAAATAGAAAGTCTTTGCACGATATTGCAAAAGTTTGGGAATAAGGGAAGACCCAGATTTCTCACATCATATTGCGGGAGTACACTTCAAGAATGGAAGAATGGTGGCCACTCCGATCTAGAATGTAACAAGAAAAGAATAGCAAAAAATGTCAGCTTTTCTGGAATGGTCAACTGTATGAATTTAATGTCCGGTCTAATGCCATAATGGCATTTCCCTGGCATCTAGAAAATTTCCAAAGCTAGTAAAACCTGTCTTTGTTTCTCTTAGAGCCAAGGGCCACATCTCTACTTCTGCCTGGATGATGTGGTGGGCCTGTGGGGGGTCTCTACTATTTCAGTTTGTCTCTTGGTGTCGGCGAGTTTCTCATGTCTCCTCCCACCATAAAAATGTTGCCTGCTAAAACTTTTTTGGTCAAATCACTATCCTCTCAGTTTTAATTTTCCTTAGGTCTTGTTATTAGTCAGTATTATGCCATGATGTATCTCTCTAGCGTGAACAAGCCCACAACTTCACATTGCAGTTCATCCATTAAAAGATCAAGAATAACGACTGATAACTACAGATACGTATTATAATTCTAAAATACTGAAACTGTTCTGAATGAATTCTCTCAACCTTCTCTTCTACTGATATGACCATCAATCTCAAACGTCAGTAAACATCCCATAAATACACTCATTTGTGTCCA
>SMGT01003184.1:59675-73080 GCA_004794575.1 Lanistes nyassanus
GATCAAAATCTTCAGAATTCAAAAGTTCTGAATTGGGAAAAATTCAGAAATATTCGGAAGACTTTAACCCATGCAGGTGAACAGTTGATAATGTGCATGTTTGTAGAGACCAGGCAGGCAGAAAATATCCTTTTTTTATCTCATGCTGCCTGCGGCATTTTTTCCCCCTATTCCAGCACTGATCACTACACTACATCTATTTTAGGATTCTATACTATGCCGCACTTCTCAGGGGGCCTCAATATCTTCTCTGGCAGAATCTCAGACTCAAACATCGAAGGTTGCATATTTGAAATAAAGAAGTGATATTGTATTGTTTTCTGGGGTTAAAGCAAGGTGTTTTACTCCCCTCCCTCAACCATTTAACTCTCTCTCTACAGTGACCATCTTCAGCCATCAGTTTGGTGTATGCATCAGTGCATAGGTCAAAATAAAACATCGCCCCTCTCCCCTATATCCCCACCATATGACCTAAGCTGCTGACACAGCAGTATCCCCCTCCCCCATGCACAAACATTACCCCCCACCCCCACAAAAAGAAGCCCAACTGCATGCCCACTATACTGCACTTAAACGTCTTCCATTCTAGCATTACCCACTACACTGCAACCGATTACACTTCAGCCCAAATGCAGTCCTTTCTGTTAAGCATCTGTCCATGTCTGGTAAGCTCCACTTCAGTTACTGGTGCATTTTGTTAACTCACTGTGTCCCAGATCTGTAGTTTGATTTGCTTTCCATCAATGGTTATCATTCTGGCTCCAAACTCCACCCCTGTAATGAAATCAACATATCTAATTAAATCCATACATGTAATCCAATCCTGACCTCTGCACTCAAGTCCGTACCTTTAACCTCACCTGTGTAATCTAATCCATAGATTAAAAGAACACCTTCCATCGTAGTTAACTCCTCCCCTGTCAACAAAACCCTTACTGTTATAACTGTTATATTAATATGTGATCAGCTCTATACCTGTCATCAGTGCAATGCTTTCATTTGTTATTCCATTTTATACAGTAAAATTTAACTCCACCTGTGTAATCTAATCCATAGATTAAAAGAACACCTTCCATCGTAGTTAACTCCTCCCCTGTCAACAAAACCCTTACTGTTATAACTGTTATATAAATATGTGATCAGCTCTATACCTGTAATCAGTGCAATGCTTTCACTTGTTATTCCATTTTATACAGTAAAATCTGTCTGGAAGAGACACCCTTGGTTCTACCAGACGTGTCCCTACATGGCAGGTGGTCCTTCATCAGGGTTGTCTCTAATTTGCAACTAAATGCACTTAGTGTAAAAACCGTTCTTGCAAGATAGGAGGATACAAAGAGAAACATAAGGAAAAAAATCAGAAAAGCAATAACTAGGTAGAGACGGAAACACGTTTATTGTATTGTATTTATTGTACATGCATTTCGTTGAACTTAAACCGCACATTTCCACAACACAAAGAACAAAAACTAAACAGAATGCTGAAACAGGTAAAAAAAAAAAATATAGCACATTTTTAAATGAATGAAATGTATTTGCAGTGACTTCCTTTACAATCTTTAGCGGATTGTTTAAAAATTAATTCTAAGATCATACATTACAGGCCACATGTTCGGTACAACATGTGCACTGTACATTTGGAAACGGCATCATCGACATGTCACGCGTGCAAGCAAATGTGATTGCAGGAAAAACCCAAAAAAGTTAATTAGAATAAACTACACATTTTCAGGTTTAATGTTTTAAATATATTATTTAGATTTAAGATCGCAACTTGCAAAGTAAATTGTATTGACAGAAATTTTAATCGTGCAGACCACAGACCCCGTGTGACCTAGAATGTCAATGATGAATGTGCTTGCAAGAAAAACCCTACATAAAATCTACCCTAAAAACTCAATACATTTACTTGCAACATCACTCATTAAAATTGATGGTGAAATATTTAAAATTACTTTATCACACATCTTTTAATAATCTCTAAACACATGTTCTCCTGATCGGAGACAGAAAAAAATGATCATAGAGGAGTGAGAGAGGCAAATCGAAGAGGGGGGTGCATAGGGTAGAATCGTGCCTGCATCAGATGTCCCAACACTGGTAGATTCTTTGACTGCGCAATGCAGAACCAATTCTATGCGGATTTATTTATATATTTGTAGATGTGACAAATCTGCATCTTCCCTTCTTCCAAATCTTTTGCAACATTGTGCAAAGACTTTCTCTTTTACAAAAAAATGATCAAGTGTTAAGATTTTTCATTTTCCTACAACTGATTCTATGATCATTTACTGACTTGATAACCTAAACTGTAAATGTGTAAAGGCACTTTAAACAGGAAGCTTGTGGGTACGGATTCGCAGATGAAGTCACACTTATACGCAAATATGAAAAAACTGGGGGAGGTGGTGGAGACCCGAAAAGCATGTAAAGTTGTCCCCTTGGGACAGATAAAGTTCAAATTTTGTCCCTAAAGTCACTTTTCCTGTCCGTGTTCGGAGGGTGACTGCTGGTCTAGGATGATTTAGTGTTGGAAACTAATCTATGCTGATTAAAGCATTGCTGTTCACTTATGAGGTTGTCTCCCTTTGATCATTGATCAAAGCTGGTTTAGAGAAACATGGGGTTTTGCATGCACCCGTAGGGTTCAAAATGGCAGATACATGGCATGTTCTGTGCAAAGCGGATCTCAGTTAGCCCACTGTTGCTGGATTATAACAAACTTTGAGAAGACTTTAAAGATGAATATAGATTTTATTCAGAATGTTTTCATTTAAAAATCAGTTTATTTCTTGTCTGTGGTTTTTATGGTTTTTTTCTTGGGACTTTCAAACATGCAACCTTAAATATACACTACACAAGCGACCAAAGTCATTCAACATGGCTGGCAGAGATTGCGTAAAACAATATCTGTACCTTCAGCAAGCTGTGTGGGGAATACGTCTGCTTTCTGCTCAAAAGGGAGAAAAACCCAACTGTGGAAGTTAATGGTCCAGAGATTTCCCAAGGATTCTAGCATTAGGCAGATGCTTTGCTGCCCCATGCCCCTGCCTTTAAATCATGCACCTAGGACCACGCTCCCTGAAAATGGTTCTATTCAAAATCAGTTGCTTACCTATGGTCAGGTCATGTACTGGCTGAAACCTCTTGTCAGTGAACTGCAGCAGTAGGCAGGACTTGCCCACCCCTGTAATAAATACAAAGTGCAGACACACAGTCACAAAGATCAATCGAGGATGTCAAAAAAAGGCTATCGTCAAATTTAAATAGGGTCCAATCAAACCAAGTCTTTCCACCACTCCTGCCATCTCTCCAATTTTCGGTGTGTGCATGCAAGTCCTCTCATGGGAGTTTACTTTTACTCCTAATGCATCATTCTTATGCTTACTCCAAACAACCACCATCAAGAGGATGTCGTATGCGTAGGTGGAAAACGTTGTCACTGTATTACTTATGGTTTACTTATAACTATTTTACTGCATACTATGGCTCAAACCTCCATCCACCTACAATCTCCAAACAAAGAATCCCAGACTCCGTAATACAGTAAAAGAAAAAAGAGAACCGTATTTACAGATAGTGAATATTTACAGAATGAAATATCTAGGCTCATAAGAGGAATGGCCACCGGCTTTCTTTCTGGTTCACCTAACAACATAATTCCTGCCATCACCTGCCCTTCCAAACACAAGATAAAAAAATATGTACCTGATTCAGCTGCACACACACTATGACACGTGTAGAACACACCACACTCATCACCTGGTTGTTTGCACAGTCTGCACAACATTACAGTCTGCAGCATTTAAAATATTTCAGACTTTGTGCGATACAGTTAAAAGTACTGTTATATAAAATTGTTATTATTTTATCTATTTAGTTACAATACAGAACACTAATGCCTCGAAAGTGTGTTAATACCGTGGAAAATTTTTGCTATATTTGTGGGGAAGTGACATTTGCCAACCAGAAGAAAAGAATCACTTCTCAAGTGAAGAAGGCATATCATCTTTACTTTGGATGCAAGATTAGTGACAAAGACAACCCTTGGGCCCTGCATATATGCTGTGCTACATGTACAACACAGCTTTCACACTGGTCGAATGGCAAAAGACCATCAATGCAGTTTGCAGTCCCCATGGTGTGGAGAGAGCCAAGCAACCACACAAATGACTGTTGCTTCTGCTCGATTCCTCTTCTTTCCGGTGAAGTAACGAAGCAAAAGAAGTCGAGAACAGTCTACCCAAACATTCCGTCTGCATTGAGACCAGTTCCACTTGGAAAGGGACTTCCTATTCCAGAACCTCCAGCAGAATATTCTCTTGATTCAGCTGATGAGGACGAGAGTGAGCCAACCTGTTCTTCTCCTGGTCCGTCAGCATGAAGTGATCCAGATTTTCAATGTGGTGAATCATCAACCCCACACAGAATAACGCAGGAAGAATTAAATGACCTGGTTCGTGACTTATCCAAGAACAAGGCAGAATTGCTAGGTTCAAGACTCCAACAATGGAATCTTCTTGAAGATGTCACAATTACTTCATATCGAAAGCGCCACCAGCAGTTGGAGACTTTCTCCAGAAAGGAAGGTAATCTGGTGTTGCTGTTCTGACATTGAGAGCCTCATGAATGCCTTAGAAATCACTCATGACCCACAAGAATGGAGACTATTTGTAGACTCTTGGAAACCAAGTCTTAAGGCTGTGCTTTTGCACAAAGGAAACCGCTTCCATCTATTCCAGTGGCGCATGCTGTCCACATGAAAGAGACATACAATAACTTAAAGCAGCTACTGAATTCCATTGAGTATAACAAGTACAGCTGGCACCTCTGTGGTGATTTGAAGGTAGTTGCCCTTTTAATGGGACCGCAGCAGGGATATACAATATACGTGTGTTTCTTATGCGAGTGGGATAGCTGAGGAAGGGAACTGGACAACTTGCGGAAGGAACGGACTCGCAGACACAATGTAGCAGTTGGAGAATATCCAGCACCCAGCTCTGGTCGAGGCTCACAAAATCCTGCTACCACCCGTTCACATCAGACTAGGTTTGACAAACAACTTTGGGAAAGCCATGGACCGGACTTCGCCAGCTTTCCGATAACTGCATGAAAAATTCCCTCGACTCAGTGAGGCAAAGATTAAAGAGGGAGTTTCTGTGGGTCCTCAGATTCGAGAGCTCTTCAAAGATGACCGGTTCAACAACTTGATGCGAAACAAGCATGGAATGCTTTTCGCCTAGTGTCTACAAACTTTCTCGGGAATGTTAGGGCAGAAAACTACTAGGAACTAGTAGAAGACATGCTGATGCAGTATCAGGAACTTGGCTGCAATATGTCTCTGTAGATCCACTTCATTCCCATCTGGATTTCTTTCCTGACAACTGTGGTATGGTTAGTGATGAACAGGGCGAATGTTTTCATCAAGATATTGCAAGAACGGAACAAAGATACCAGGGGAAATTCTCCACTACCATGCTGGCTGACAACTGCTGGACACTCCCCAGAGAAGCTCCCGAACAGCTGTACAAGAGACAGGCAAAGAAATCTTAGTAGTCTATGACTTGATTTTTTACAGGTATTAACCATACGCCTATTACTGTTGGCATGCATTTTGTGATGTAAACAATAATTATTGCTGATTACAAAAAACTAGAGACAATTTTGCATTTTGACAGTCATATTTGTGTTGAGCACATAAAAAATGATACTCATTTTATTTTAGTAACGTAAATTTTGTAAAAATTTGCTGACCAGTGCTATCACTGCCATGCATACAATGGAAAGTGATTCATCACAGTGGTTCAAATATGAAAAAAGCATGGAAAACCCCACACTGCAAACAGTATACTTTAATCACTAATGAGAATGTAGAAAAAAAATTACAGTAGCGGCACAGGTCTCTGAGCCACCTATATAAAACCCTCAAAATGTTCTCAATGGAATTGCACATTATCAAGAACTGTCCAAGGAGCTTCCAAATGTCCTGATAATTCTCATCTCTGATATTTGATCATTTTTGCAAATTTGATATGCATACTGTACAGAAGAATTTAGTGGTCTAAGTGAAAAAATTAATGATTAAAATAGCTGATTCTCTAAACAATGATCTGCATTTATCTTTTGACTGACCAAGGACCAACATTAAGGACTACCCCAGAGGGAAAAAGGTGCCTCAAGTCATTTTAAATCTGTGCTGCCCAGCCAGGCAAGCGGTTATTGCAACAGTATGTACCAATGCTTAGTCAGTGGATACAGACTTGTCAGTGAAGCACAAATGGGCCACTCAAATGCATTTCTCTTGCAATACAACCGATCTACCATTGGGTCCTATTTTTAGTTATAGCCAATCAGAAATTGATGTAAAGATGCTATGGGAATGCTTAATGGCCCACCTCAGAAGCAGATGCCTTAACCATTAGACCAGCAAGGCAGTCTGGACTTCAGCCAGACCTTCTGCTCACGAAGTTTCGCTATATTTTAAGCAGCAGCAAACTCACAACTATGAAAATTGGGTCGCATAAGGCACGGGGTTGCACAAGGGGTTGTAGTTACCAGGACTACAGTATTGGTCTTTTCAGTTCTGAAAATTTTAAAACCGACTTATTCTGTTTCCTGAGACGATGCATTCACAAAGAATCCAGAATCTTCTGGCTTAACTGCTTTTTTTAAAAATAAATTTGTTAGTTCTTTTGTGTAAGCACAAATTTCACAATAGGCGAAGGTATCATCCTTTTCCCTAGGTTTATTAAATGACCATAGTTCAGCATAATGTGATTGGAATGTCTTAGCATGCTTTGAAACTGTCTCAGATTTTTCACAAATCATTATCTGCCTTCCTTTTCAAAGTCACCTTGTCATTCTTGACCAGTATTTCCCACTGGTGGTAAACCAAGGCTCAGATTCACTGAATGTATGCTAAACATTTAATTATGTGATATCCACTATCATTTAGCGAGGAAAATGTTGCAAACATCGAAACATTTATGGTGGATGAACAGGACCAAGCCCTAGCTGGAAATGTTTCTTTTTAAGTGTGGTCAGTGGATTTCCAGGACACATTGTGAAAAAGTGAGATTCCGGAAAGCGTTTAGTTCATTATCTGTTTTCAAGGACAAATACGGACCCTCATGGATGGCAGACATCACTGGGACACAAGGAAAGGGCTGAACAATGTGAAATCTGCTCTTGCTAAGTCGCGGCCAAGAGGATCTAACACATCACCATCTGGACAACAGACAGGGGTCCCCCTTCAATGGAGACTCTTGTGCATCCTGGTGATATTTTGGGTTTCTATATTATTATTATTGTGGGTACATGCAGTGGCTCTTGAACCAGATAACAGATATCTCGGTATAATCTTTAAAGCAGGTTAGGGTTCAGAGCAGGCAATGGCAGGAACTGCATATACATAAGTAGACCTAGCTTGGATGAGCCAGAAAGCCATGGGACATCCCCTTTATGAGCCAATACACTTTATTCTTGTCATACTTGCTATACATAAATAATAGCCTTTTTTTACTGTACTATTACAATTCTTTTAGTGATACTGTAGGTGTTTGGGAAGGTGGGAGGCTATAGGCCATGCAAGTATATTTTAAAATAATGCAGTGATATTGTTTCCACCTACACAATTGTGGTCCTCTAAATGGCTGTCGTGTAAAGCAAGCATGTCATATGACAGGTTTAGAGAAAAGTTAGCTCCCTTGAGACAATTGAATGGCATCTCATACTATACAAAGCAGTGAGTGCTTCGTCCTTCTGACCTATCAACTTTAGCATATGACCTATGTATTTCTCAGCCCAAAATATACATGGTGCATGGTGTGCTTTGTCTTGTGTTCCTTTTATGGAGAAGTTCTTATTGCCACATTCAGCATGATTAAATGTGTAACAATCTAAGAAACATTAGAAAGAACATGCTTTCTTTCATTGGAAGCTTTATAGCAAAAAAACTGAATAAAGTAGATGTACACAGAATATAAATAACATCATGCCAACCAAGAGCTAAACAGAAAAGGCTCCTTATTATGCAAAAAGCAATACATTAGCATTTGAAGTTTACTCTTTAAAGAGAGTGTACACTCAAACCTAACAACCCTTTTATACTGCACTAATCCATGGGAAAGTGCATTCTGATGCTTGATATACCTTTAAAACCTTTTATTTAGACCTAAAATTATGGATTTCGGTGGCTGTTTGTGGCTGCTCGGTATTTCGTTTACACGGCAGACGAACAGACGATAACAGTACTAACATAATTCTTTAAAATATATGTACTCGTGTCGATTTTTGGCATATTATACATCAAATAAGTCAGAAAGTGCATTCTGATGCTTGATATACCTTTAAAATCTTTTATTTAGACCTAAAATTATGGATTTCGGTGTTTGTGGCTGCTCGGTATTTCGTATACACGGCAGACGAGAACAGTACTGACATAATTCTTTAAAATATACGTACTCGTGTCAATTTTTGGCATATTATACATCAAATAATTCACAAAATGCATTCTGATGCTTGATATTCTTTAAAATCTTTTATTTAGACCTAAAACCATGAAATTTGGCTGCTGTTCGTGGCTGTAGGGGGTTTTGTATGACCTTCGCATGCCGCCTTTGTTGTTACCCTTGTGACGTCATGAGCCTCGATTCGGCGGTCCGGGTTTTTTTTTAGGTCAGTCTCTTCAATGCAGAACTTGGATTAAAATAGTGACTGATCGGTCGATCTTCTGGTAAAATGACCAGTGCCACGCAATTCCTCAGATTTGATTCTATTTAGGCATACAAAGTTGCCATGGAGAGTTTACCCTCACTTTAAAATTAATCCCACAGGTTGAAAACACCTGTTTAAAATCATATATGTGTGTATACTGTATAATAATAATTTCTTTATTTCGGTTCTTTCAGGCCATCTGGGCATTTCACATAACAAAGTAGCAAACTGGGGTGAAAACACATCCTGAAGGACATAACCTCATATCCTATTGTACTCCTTCAGGTTATTTTCAAAGTTTAAGGCTTTCCATAATGTATACAGCAACTTCAAAACACACTTATCCATGAAGGTCAAGGCATAACAAATGTACCATACCTTCAGTTGGGTATTGATAGTAGAAACTCGGTATAATTCTATAAAACATCTGCATAGACATGTATATTTGGGACATACAAATAAAAAACATTAAACAGGTCTTCCACACATCCTTTTTCACATTGTTTACAGTACAGGTCAGTGCATACGTTTCCAAATGGACTAATACCATTTACCGGAACTTTTCGACGTCATAACAGACATAGTGCCCAGCAAAGTTGTAGGGAACTTAACTATGTATCTGGCTGGTAGGAGCAGTATTCAGCAAGTGATTCAACTTTCAAGTGATTCACGCCATTCCTGGGGGAAACAACCTTTAAGCCTTAATTTAAATATAGGCTGTGTCTGGTTACCTGCGTGTGTGTGTGATTTATAGTTGACAAGGACCTAGACTTGCTATATTACAAACGAATTATGCTCACGACCAGCTGGATTCTTGTAACACCATAAAATACTGCATTTTCCCCTGACTGCTTACATGATGCTATAGATTTTCTTTTATTCGTAACAGTGATCGGGACGATAGATTTGCGCTAGTACGATGTATCAAAACCTCGGATACATCATTTTCATGTAAAGCCGTCATGGACACAAGCCCGCTCATGTAAACATTCACTCACATCAGACAGTGCAAACTACTCCATATACACTGACATTCGATATTAAACCAACATGGCACGAGCTAAAGAACTCTATACATGTTCTATAACCCTGTAATTTCGTTTAATCACAAAATCTGACTGATTAACGACGCTCACGAAAACAAGAATATTATACGGGGATGAAGGTTTAATGAGTAGTCGCGAGAGATCAACATCTGCGACGGCCATGATGGATGGCTGATCAGGCTGGAATACAGCAAAACACAAAATTCTACTCGTTTTATCGACACTGATAGAAGAAATCATGATGCTCCACTATAATACTAGCTGAATGACTTCGTAATTACCTGTATCACCAATGATTATATACTTGAATAAGTATGCGTATGACATTTTCAGCGTCCAATGTTGATGATGTCAACGCCACCTGACGACACAGTAAACTCGGAAGTAAACTATTGACTAAATCACAAAGGGAGAGTATCATAATCTGCGCAGTTCCGAAGATGATATTATTTTTAGAGATAGGTTCAACATTTTCTGACATTTGTCTGCTCTATATTAATTATTTTAACAGTACAAGTTATTTCTGTGCGAATCGCCGAATGTGCATGTGTTGCTGCATAATTTGCAAGGTGCAGTAAATCTGTTTTTTTATTTTCTTATGCATTATAATCACATTATTGAGATTCTGATAGCGATAAAAGAATACTTGTTTCGTTACAAGTGTTTTCTATCTGAGCTGAATTTTGGTCTACTTAACCAAGTCGGATGGGTGATAAGACTTGCTGCTAATGGACACCGCTGTAAACAATATGGCGGCCACAGAGTGACGAGAGGCGACTTGTTTGTATCATATGTGACAGTTTTCAGAAGAAAAAACAATGATTGTGTTACACAAAACAAGGAAGAACTGTTCTCGGAATTTAAACAGTACCCATTTTTCTCGCAGTAAATGTAAGCTCGCATTATTTAGATCGAAGGTGATGACTAAAAAAGTTAATTTTGCATCAAAACACCACTTTTGACTTTAAAAAAATTAAAATACTGTCTCTTTTTACGAACCAGATGTGAGCCCAGAGAACAAAACAGGCGTTCAACAAAGACATTTTTTTAAAAAATTAACACAACATTGTTCACCAACGCTCCTAGAAAAAAACTGCTCGGAAAATATTTTCTGTTTTGCGCATGTTGTTTGAGATGTATGACATATATATATATAGGACCAATTGCACGTGTTGCAGTGCCAGCAATCACCAAGCCCCTTTCAGTGAATTATCATGCACTGGAGCGGCTTAACAGCATCCATGGGCTTTCGTCAAGGTAAAAATTTAGAGGCTGATATTTATGTTAACATTTACAGTGCTGGAAATATATAATATTCATTCAGAAATCAAGTTTAAAATCGAAAGCACAACTGTCAGTACCTTTACTCATATTTGCATGCTTACTAGTAATACTTGATAGGTAAACTATAGAATTTTAGAAAGCAGAGAGAATGTAGAATGCCAAGAGAAGCCCCAGAAGACTGTACCTTAAATGTAGATGGAAATATTTCACAAGATGTCTCCAACAAGATGCCTAGGCCTATTTATCACAGTCATCCAGATGTCTGCTACGGTATTTGAAAAGATATGGTAATCTGTGGCAATGTCAAAATCACCTAAAACTGCAAAAAAAATCTGTAAGAAGTATGCAGCTGTACAAATAGGAACAGATGTTAATTTTCTGGGTCTCTTGATGTATGCTACAAATCAATCCCGGCAAAGTCTCAGTTTTGGCATTCCTAGATGGATTGACCATGCTTGTCATGTCCTGCTGCACAGTTTCTTTTCTTCCCAGCTGGCAGCTTGACCAGGTCATGTCCTGCCCAAATGGTTGCTTGACCAGGTCATGCCCTGCCCAACTGGCAGCATGACCAGGTCATGTCCTGCCCAACTGGCAGCATGACCAGATCATGCCCTGCCCAACTGGTAGCTTGACCAGGTCATGTCCTGTCCAACTGGCAAATTGACAAGGTCATGTCCTGACCAACTGGCAGTGTGATCAAGTCATGTCCTGCAAGGGGATAAGCAGAACTAACTTGAGAAGGTAGAGGGGCCATTGGAGGTTGGAGGGAGGGGGGTTGGCCCCGCCTGCCTTGTGTACCGCACTATGCTGTTACCATATTGATGACGAAGCTGTGTTGATGCAATCATGAATCGGATTATATTTTCTCCTATAATGTATGCAATGGGGGTGATGCATTTGTAAAATAATGTTGTACCTTGAGAAA
Source organism: Lanistes nyassanus (assembly GCA_004794575.1). NCBI lineage: Eukaryota > Metazoa > Mollusca > Gastropoda > Architaenioglossa > Ampullariidae > Lanistes > Lanistes nyassanus. Next base: position 71,646 of record SMGT01003184.1, read on the forward strand.
GCTCATGGTTTAGTCGTTATGGGGATCTAGAACGTAAGCAGGGATGGGTTGGGGATGACGTTGATCTTGATGGATTTTGTATTTGCCCTATTCATGTGTTGAGGCACTAGACTGCCTCCATCTTGACCACCAGGTGGCCACTGTATGAGGTCCATTCACCAACGATATGAAGTCTCTTTGCCCTGTTACTTTGAAATATATTTAGCTGTAGTATTGATTGTTGCATTGGGTGTTGAGTTTATTGCTTGTAGTTGTGACCCGAGTCTTAGTCTTATTGTTAGGTCGGTCTTTGTTTCAGGCCACCTTTTACCGCTGTTTAACCAGCCCTTTTACATTCTTATCCTCAAGCCCTTTTACCGCTTATTCACCAGGCCTTTTATATCTTACTTCTCTTTTCTTTCATCTACTACCTCCTCTTTCCACTGACCTCCCTCCTCAGAAGTGGACGCCTGACTGTTAGACCACGGAGGTGGTTTTTTCCTAGTGTTGCAAGTAGAGCAAAGCTGCCAAGATATAGTATAAACAGTTCAGAGAAATACAATTGGCAGGAGCTAGATTTTAAATAATTTTGAACAAATAATAATAAAACTGTGATATGATGAAGTTATAAGTAGGTGAACATAAGGAAAATTAAGTACAAACTAGCTATAGTTTTATCTTCATCAGGGGAGTGCACTCACAGTCCTCTGCGAGAGACACATGACACATGACGGTTCCATGGCCAGCACAATACTGTTACATCCCTCTTTTTGAAATGAACATAAAGAAGAACATAATCTACATCATGTGATAAAATTATAAAACATGTACAACGCGGTCCTGTGTCAGTGTCTCGGACTAGATGTCATTTTGTGACCCATTGTTTCAATAAGTCTGTCAGGCTTCCTCACAGGTCAGCAGCATTCAGGTTTGGGGTGGGTGGGTAGAGCTGGTGTAGCTTCCACTGGCAGGGGGTCTGCTGGTGGCAATGCCCTCACTCGCTGCTGAGAGAACTGCTTGACTGGGTGTCTGGCTGCCTGGCTGCAGCTGTTGCCCTGTTTTGTCTCTGAGGAAAAGGTTGGGTTAGAGCACTCTGATGGTCAACATGTTTGCTGGCAGGATATTCTGGATGTATTGAGTTGTCAGGGTCAGTCACTGGGTGGTGCTGATTTAATTCTTTGTATCCTGGTGCTGTTAGTGACCGGATGGTTCACATGCTCGGGCTGTGACTAGGCAGAGTCCATAATCCACAATCATCTTTCTACATCATGATGGGTAACATCGTGATGGTTTAGATGAAGCTGTGGAAAGGTGTGCACAGTTCTGTCACTGCATGTTGGTTTAGGTAACATGGGGAAAGGTGTGCACAGTTCTGTCACAGCATGTTGGTTTAGGTAACATGGGGAAAAGGTGTGCACAGTTCTGTCACTGCATGTTGGTTTAGGTAACATGGGGA
>SMGT01003184.1:92994-132281 GCA_004794575.1 Lanistes nyassanus
GTGCCCCTTGCCTAACTGTGAAATGTGGGATGCTGCCCCTTGCCTAACTGTGAAATGTGGGATGCTGCCCCTTGCCTGTGAAATGTGGGATGCTGCCCCTTGCCTAACTGTGAAATGTGGGATGGTGCCCCTTGCCTAACTGTGAAATGTGGGATGCTGCCCCTTGCCTAACTGTGAAATGTGGGATGGTGCCCCTTGCCTAACTGTGAAACGTGGGATTGGTGCCCCTTGCCTAACTGTGAAATGTGGGATGGTGCCCCTTGCCTAACTGTGGAATGAGCATAGCTTCTAACAGTGTTCACGGACATGGGTGCCGAGAGAAAGTCGGTTTGTCCTGAGTGTGCTGCCAGAGCAGTCAGGGACTCAGCATGTCCTAAGGCTTCCTTTGTTGATGTGACGCGGGTGGTGATGGAATTATCATAATTTCTTTCATTGCCATCACCCTCATCGGAAAACTTTCCTTTGGCGTTCTTGTGACATGGCCAAGGAAAAAAATAGCTGTGTAGCAGATGATGTCTTGCAAACGGGACATCGATAGCTCTGTGGTTAGAGCTGCAGACTAGAGTGTGCAAGGACCGTGTCTGCTATGGACGGGTAGAGCATGCAATCCGGACCGAAAATCAATGCCTGCTGTTCACATTAGACAGTGTGGCCCCCTGTTTAAGAGGCGTTTGTATTGAAAATTGATCGGTGCAGGGCTCAAGTGTCCATACTGGTGAGGTGTCCGCTGGTTTAATGGGCCGTTACAGACAGGTTTTGCTGTAATAGGTAATGTTGGTAGATGAAACAAAATAATTGAAATAAGAATACTGACATAAGATTGGTGTGTGGGTAGCTGAAATCATTTGGAACTACAGCCATACAGTATATCCTTGTGGCTCACAGAATGTAAACGAATATAAAATTAAATCCTTTTTCTCTCATTAAAATATCCACTGCAGATCCTTGGATAATATTTCACTACCAATGAGTGAATGGATAAAAGATTTGAAAAGTCATATTTCAATGTCTTTGCACCTTAATCTTTTCTATTGCCACATAATCTTTAAAAATGTATGGTTGATTATCCCCAATCAAAACAATCTCTACTTTAACGACCTCTACTTTAACAGTGATCCCTACTTTAACAATGACCCCTACTTTAACAACGACCTCTACTTTAACCTCAGGGTTTAAAAAACATCACAGAGTGATTTTTTCAGACGTGTATGGTTGATTACTCTATCCCGAATCAAAACGACCCCTACTTTAAAGACAGCCCCTACTTTAACAACCCCTACTTTAACAACAAACCCTACTTTAACCTCAGGGTTTTAAAAACATCACAGAGTGAGCCATCAGTGATACAGTAAGAGTAATCCTTCGATTCCAAAAATTCCTATGTAAACATTCCTTTCATTTAATCTAAGACCAGGTATAACATATTACGATGAGAAGTAGTAGCGAAGAATCAGGACTGGTGAAAGATTGCAGTAGAGGACGTCAGCAGCGCTGTGGGCAATAACCACCGGGACGGGTCATCGGCACCACAAATGTAATATTATGATGATGAAGAGGCGTCCCGGCACCAACGAATGCAATATTAAGACGAGAAGAGGAGTCACGGCACCACGAATGTAACACTATTCAGAAGTCATGGCACCACAAATGTAGAAGTCCACAAATACTTGTAGTTCAATTCTTTTTATTCTTAGGTGAATATAAATCTGCAGTGGCGAGTCGGCTTACAAATTCACTAGGTCTCCATACCTCCCAGACTATGACCTTCATCAGTCTGTCCCTGTATCTGAACAAGTATCCAAGTAAAAGTAGCTCTGAGTCTCCCTCATGTGTCTTCTGTTGTGTTCTCTCCACTTTTCCCACTAGAGTTTATATATCAGTGTTAAATGTCTATGGCTGACCTTTTCCAGTCTGCATGTGTGGCTGTGATGGACAACTGCATGTTTGGTGACCCTAGTGGACGATGCATAGTTTGGAGTTATGACTCTTTTGTATACAGTTACTGAGTGCTGCGCGGCTTAAAATGGTGTGTCTGACCTCTCAGTTATGTCTGGCCTGCTAAGTATTAAATTTAGGCTTAGTTCTGTCTTGAGTGGAATGTTCTCTTCTAACTGTACTGTATGCCCCTACTAACTTACCTACTACCTACTGCCTGGCACGCATATTGTTACACAGGAGCAGCTAGTGGCCCATTGTTAACATTGCTTTATCTGACTAAGGAAGGGGCGACCCAATTTCATGACTTTCAGCAAATCCAACAGAGGGAACGACACTCCATTTTTAACTATACTTTCAGCAAATCCGTCAGAGGGAACATACAGAGAAGTTGAATCTCCTGTTGTCCTGCTCACAGTATCGAATGTGGCCTCGCCAGCCACTCGTACAAGTGGCAACTTGCATGGAGTGGATAATTTACCCTCCTAACACAGGTGCGGATGCCAAATGACTTTTTTCCATTCTTCATTACTGCCTAATATTGTTTGATTTGGGAAGCAAGACTGTCTCCAATTGTTTGTAAGTTTTTCTCAAGTCATCAAAGATCCAGATATTCCATGTGCATATCCTAGCAGCTCTCTTCAGGCATTCCATGCAGTTGTTAGGCTGTCTATGCCATTACTTGTCGCACTATCGTCATTTCTACCATCACCATCAAGTCCACCGTTGCCTGTAAGAAAGCCGCTTCTTCTGAGGTCCATATAGCTCTTGGAAAAAATTTCTCTTCTGGGGCAATTGCTTTTGAATCTTTTGTTCATTAAAAGATGAAGTTTTACTTCGAGGTTACATTAAACGTGGGTCACTGCAGTACTTGTAATGTCCACATGGTGCAACAAATTTATTTTCCACTAAAGACAATAGGAGTGAAAAATAAATATGTAAGGAATGGGTAGAAACAGATTACAATTTATTTAACACAAACAAATTAAGCGTTGTAACTGTTCACTTTGGTGTCAACAGCCCTAATAATAACTGGCTGATATATATTAAATGTGGTAGATAAACCAAAGTCATTGAAAATAAATTCAGTTTCATCATCTTTCCTCGTTGTGGCCTCGACAGCTGTCCTCCACTCCCTAGGGTCTCTGGTGATCTTCTCTGCTCCTGCCCAAGTTGTCCTCCACTCCCTAGGGTCTCTGGTGATCTTTTCTGCCCCTGCCCAAGACAGGGTTACAGCTTTGAGTTATTCCACTAGGCTTCATCTCCATGTCTGTGTGGGAGCCCCTGTCTGTGCTTGGCTTGTGGGTTCCAGTCTAGTTACTGCCAAGGGACATTTGAGGCATCTTTCCGCAATGTGTATCTGATCCGTCACCATTTTCTTCTCCTGAACTGGTTTGCCCTGGTTCACAGTGGTTCTTGTCAAACCACTTGATGTGGAGGATCTGTCAGAGACATTTGTTGATGGATCTTTTTAGAACTGTTGCTGATGACTCTGACCCGTACATAACAGATTTTACATTTGAGCCAAAAACTTGGAGCTTTGTCCTGGTGGAGATCACAGCTGACTTCCAGACTGGGTGGAGTATGGCTAAAGCTTGTTGAACTTTCTTAATCCTTTCCCGTTTGTTTTGGGGACTGCTCTGCCAAAGAAATTTCAATGGTTGCCAGTGCTCAGGAGACAGTTTTACAATGACTTATAAAAGGACTCAGCAGAAACCAGTCTGATGGAAAGGGAAGCAACTCATATCTCCAGATACATAGAGACTACAAGGGAAGCCACGGTACATACCATGTCCTAAATTTTTTTAAAACATACATAGGGACTACAGGGGAAGCCATGGTACACATGATGGAGACTATGGGTGAAGTTAGGGCCATTTTATGCTGTTGGGAACATGTTAATCCAAGCCTTGATGTCTTTGTGTGTCCCTCTGGCTTGGCTGATCTTGCTGCCTAGGTACGTGACCTCACTGACATCCTGTGCTGCCCTCTCCCTGATCATAATCGGGTGTTTCTTGGCTGTTGTTGATCCACAGTGCTTTGGTCTTCTCTTGGCTGATCTTCCAGCCGACATGTTGTGCGGTCTCTCCCAGGGAGCGATTTTTCTTTGCATATCTTGCAGGCGGTCACACAGCACTACAATGTCGTCTATGAAGTCGAGATCTTCTAGCTTCCCAGTCACCATTCACTGGATGGCTTTTCCAGAGTTGGCAGAGTAGGCTGTATGTGTCAAACACCACCAGGAAGAGAAGAGGTTGCAGTAAACATCTCTGTCTGACCCCAGAGCTGACATAGCCTGTATATGTCACCCAGTCGAACACCACCAGGAAGAGAAGAGGTGGCTGTAAACATCTCTGTCTGACCCCAGTGGTAACCTGAAACTCCTCTGACAGTTTCATATCATGGGTAACCTGACATGAGAAGTCGCTGTAAAGCTTTTTGATAATGTTCGCCCTCCTCTGGTACACCATAGTGTCTGTGAATTGTCCATATTGACGCTCTGGCTACACTGTCAAATGCCTTCTCAGTCAATGAACCAGACATAGAGTGGAGTCTGTCACTCTGTTGTTTTAGTTAGTTTAGTCATCTTTTCTCCCTGTAGATCCAGTCTAGTGACTGCTGAGTGATATCTGATGTTTCTTTCTGCAGTGTGTCTGACCCATCACCATTTCCTTCACCTGACTTGGGTAGGCACTTGCTCCTGGTTTGTCCTTGTCCATAGGTCAGTGTTTGGCACTCCACTTAATGCCACTCGATTGTCTGTCCTACAATGATCCTGAGTGTGGCAATCTGGTCAGCACAGGATCTGCCCTTCCTAAAGCCCAGCTGCTCATCTCTAAGTCTCTTGTCAACATCATCTTTCATCTGGTCCAAGATGACTTTTGTGAGAACTTTACTAGGGATGGAAAACAGGATGATGCCCTCCCACTTATCACACTGTGAAAGGTCTCCACTTTTGGGCAGCTTCATAAGGAGGCTTGTCCTCTAGTCTTGTCGGATCTCTCCTGTGGTCCACCCCAAGTTGTGCAGTACATGCATATGGTTCACTGTACCCAGCGTTGTCAGTGTATCCATCATTGTTTCTGTATCCAGCATTGTCAGTGTATCCAGCCTTGTTACTGTATCCAGCCTTGTCACTGTACCCAGCGCTGTTTCTGTTGATGGAAGCATTCCTGGAACTCTTTTTCTGGGATACTGTGCAGCTGCCTCATCATGTTTTTTTTTTATTTCCTTGACGCCTTGAAATTTTTTTCTTTTGAAGTAGGATTTGATTTTTGGAAAGAGAAAAAAGTCACAAGTGTTGGGATCTGGGGAATGCCCTGGCTGTCGCAGCTGGAGAATGCTGTGCTTGGCCAAAAACTGCTGCACAAGTTGCTCTGAATAGGCATGTGCGTTGTCAGAGTGGAGTTGCCACTCACTGGACGCATGCAATTCTTACCTTTTCCAATGAACAGGATCCTGCTAATGCCACAAACACACATCTCATACTCAAATCTTTAGTGAGAATGGACTGACTGAACCAATGTTCGCATCCTCCAACAACTGAGCTGATGTTTTCATCAGTTCTGCTGGCTGCAGGTCTCCCAGAAGATGCGTCATTGTTGACATTTTGTCGACCATCTTGGAAACATTTGAACCACTCATACACTTGTGTCATATACTCCTCTCTGTTCACTTTCTGCAACTTTGTGTAGGTCTCTGGCCAGGTATGGCCAAGCTTTTGGCAAAATTTGATGCAGATTCTCTGCACAGTGTTCTCTGCCATGGTCAGTGCTATGACCACACTCTACACACTTTCCGTCCAAGCACTGCTATAAACAGTGGATGTGAGCTAGAATGTTATAACTTAGTGTGCATGTGTGGCAGAGTTCAAGGTTAATCTGTGCCAAATGGCTTCACTTTGCGTACTTTAGCTCCATTAGTTCGGCACCAGTCCTGATGCTTGTTAATCAGACCGTGTATATATGTAAGTCCACTATTACCCCAATTAGACTCTCAAACAACTTCAGAATTGCTTCCAACTAGCATTAAACATTTAAACAGGGGGAAGACAATACTTAATCTGTATCTGGTACCATTTGAAGCAACAATGCTTAAACTATATATCAAAATAAAACATTTTGTTTATGTATCAAGCATGGACATTTGCATCACAGACAGTGGTTGTGATTATCTTGTTGATATGCCTTGCAAGCAAGGTACCAACAGATACAATTGTACATTTTGTATTTAAATATTCTATTCTAATATTAATAAGTAACCTCCATGGGGTTATAATTGTTTCTACATTTTTTTTTTACAAATAGTTTATTAGGATCTATTGAATAGCTATGGAGTTTGCAGGTATTTTCTCTTTGTGCAGTAATTGTGAGTGAGGGCTACAAGGCACCTTTTATTGGCTTCATCAAGGCAGGACAATGTCATGTTCTTCGACAAGTGGATGTCATTCAAACAACGGGAAATGGATATAAAGTAATTCCCTGCCCCGTGCAGTTGCATCTGCTTGCCTTTTTCATTATTTCTAATAACTTGATAGGTACTTGTCGTTGCTCAGGTATGCCATAATCAAACTAGGATGAAGTGAGCCTATTTCAATGCCACGAAATGGCCACAAGTCTTTACTTGTCATTTGATGGTAATTGAGTTTGAAAAAAAGCAAATTACAAAGTACCCTTCACATGTTTTTTTAATTTATAAAAAAAAATTTCCTTATATAATCGGTACACACCAGCAGAGAATTAACACGCTACTGTGTACATCGTCTTACAAAAGTTATTTCAGTTCGTGCTAGAGGCTAGCACTTCACACACACAGATTCTCTTCTTGCTGACTAAGAGTAAAAAAATAAAACTAATGGACTAAATCACTTTTATTTTACTATCGACCTAAAACCCAGAAACCGTGATAAAGGAAAAGATAAATGAAATGCCTGAAGAAGGAACAGGTAAGAAGTAAAGAGAAATAGATGAAGATACAGTCAAGATGTAGATGAAGAAGATGCATATGAAGGAGTAAAGAGAAATATGAAAATAAAGGGTTTGTGAAAATAAAGGGTTTGTGAAAATAAAGGGTTTGTGAAAATAAAGGGTTTATGAAAATAAAGGGTTTGTGAAAATAAAGGGTTTATGAAAATAAAGGGTTTGTGAAAATAAAGGGTTTGTAAAAATAAAGGGTTTGTGAAAATAAAGGGTTTGTGAAAATAAAGGGTTTATGAAAATAAAGGGTTTGTGAAAATAAAGGGTTTGTGAAAATAAAGGGTTTGTGAAAATAAAGGGTTTGTGAAAATAAAGGGTTTGTGAAAATAAAGGGTTTGTGAAAATAAAGGGTTTATGAAAATAAAGGGTTTATGAAAATAAAGGGTTTATGAAAATAAAGGGTTTATGAAAATAAAGGGTTTATGAAACGGTGGCCTGAAACAAAGACGGACCTGACAATGAATCTCGGGTCGCAAACACAAGCAATACATAAACCTAATACCCCCGAAATTCATGATGCAATCCTACAACTAAAGGAATAGGGGAAACATCATATTGGGGGATGGACCTCATACAGTGGCCAAGATGGCGGCAGTCTAGCGCCTCAACACGTGCAAAAAAAGGCAAAACAGAATCCAACAAAATTTACGTCGTCCCCATCCCATCCTGGTCTACATTCCATTTCCCATAAAGATTAAACAATGAGATTTCTTATGGTAACCATAAATTACATGGAAATCACTGTAGAGACTCTGCTATTCCCAGTCATCGGTTTCTTCCCATAGAAGGTTATGCAGTGGAAACCACTTAACACAAGCTGCATGGGGACCTCATCGTAAACGCATCTCATGCTAAGACAATAAATTAGTCTGAATTAGTCAAACTCTCCGGTGCCTGGGCACATCAATCTGCTGCACAGAGTGTGTACAGCTCACAGTTCACATACAGCTCACAGTTCATGTACAGCTCACAGTTCGCGTACAGCTCACAGTTCATGTACAGCTCACAGTTCGTATACTCTATTAGGCGCTGATGATGCCATCATGCATGCCAAGTGTCAAAGAGGCTCAAGATGCAATTGAAACCCTGAAGTTCTTTCATCAGAAGTCAGCCATCAACAGCAGTTGGGGAGGAAGACCAGAATCGCTCCCAGGCAGTAATCGAGACAGTAGATAGTGTGCTGAGAAGAAAGGAACAAGTGCTGTTCAGTGCGAGTGTCAAGCAGATTACACTAAAGGTTTTTTTTTTAAAGATAGTCTGTCACACGACTAAAACATTCTCCATTTGTTCTGCATGGCGCCCGGTTCACCTGCTTGAGTGACTGTTGTGTCCATGGGTCATTTTATTCAATGTTTATTCTGAAGCTTTTAACTGTGAGTGATCAGCAGGGTTAGCACCATCTGGGGTGAATGTGTCATCCACATGTACTGGGGCACCATGTCTCGTGAAGTCCTGTGTCCATACACGCAGTAATCGACACGTAATGAGGTACTTGTATCTGGTCTTGTAACAGACCAGACGTCATTTCTGTTGAGGCATTAAGATTTTTACAGAAATAATATAGTCTACAGGTGTATATTAGTGCATGTATTGTAACACCAGATATTTACCTATCACCATGCATCTTTGCAGGAAAAGAGAACCAAACAAGTTGTAATGGGTAAGCTAGGCCCATCAGACTCGTTTGCAGAACTGAGTCTTCTCCAGAATGAACCAGTTACTTGCTCCATTGTCACAGCAACTGATGTGGAAATGGGAGTTATAAAGCCAGGGCGTCTCCATGGTAAATTTGAACGTTTTTCTTGTCCTTAATGGTAACACCTGAACATACCAATGTACTAAAATTTATGAAGACATTTTTTGTTAAATCGATGATCACAACAGATGAGAAGGACATCTAAAGGGCGATCTGAACTATGGGGAAGCTCTTCAGGGAGAAAGGCAGGCAGTCTCAGCACTGCTTCTAACCTGGGTGGCTGCCCGCACCATTAGCCTTTGTAAACACTAGTTGTACATTTAAGGCTGCAGTAAAACTTGAACTGTAGCTGGTTAATGTACAGTGTTTGAAATTTTGCCTCAGTCATTACTGTATTTCCTGCTGAAGGTGAATACCAGGGCTGGAGTGTAATGAAGTACATATACCTTGTTACAATACTTCATTACACATTTGAGTGCTTTGTAATGTAACAAAGTTGTATAATCTTGGAGGGGGGAGGGGGAAGGGGGAAATATGAGATTCAAATTTAAGGAAACACATGCAGGTACATTTTTATGTGATAGTATCATACAAGTAGGTGATGATTCATCATCATACGTGTCAAATATTGTCTGGTGCACTCTTTGTTTCCACAAATGGGGATTTGAGATCACTGATCTCTGACAACTAAAGGCTTTGGATGCTTTTGTCATTCCTCCTAAAAGTTTCGATTTGTGATGCTGCTGGGTGATGTCCCTCAGCGGCTTTTTTTCTGTCCTGACATTGCACAAATCCATCTGCAACACACATGGGTGATTTTTTTGTTGTTGCATATACAGTAAAACCTATCTTGTGGGGACACCCTTGGTTCCACCCAGAAGTGTCCCTACATGACAGTGGCCCTTCATCAGGAGTGTCACTAATTTGCAACTCGGGACCATATATAAATGTACTTAGTGTAAAAACTGTTCATGGGAGATAGAGAAAAATAGGTAGAGATGTATTTAGTATACATATTTTATTTAGTTTAACTGAGACTGCATGTGTTTACCGACAGAAAGAACAAAAACAGACAGCTGAAATGGGTAAAAAAATATACAGTACATTTTTAAATAAATGAAATGTATTAGGAGTGACTTCCTTACAAAAATCGACAGTGGATTCTTTGAAAATTAATTCTGTGAGCGTACATTACAGGGCACATATTCTGTACAGCATGTACACTATAGGTTTGGAAATGGTGTCATCAACATGTCATGTGTGCAAGCAAATGTGATTGCAGAAAAAAACCCCAACAAAGTTAACTTGAATAAACTACAGATTTTCAGGTTTAATATTTTTAATGGATCATTTATATTTCTGATTGCAACTTGCAAAGAAGGCTAAATTGTATTTATGTGTACTGACAGAATGTTTACTCGTGCACATCACAGACCACATGTGAGCTAAAATGTCGATGTTGAATGTCCTTGGAAGAAAAAGCCTGTGTCAAATCTGTGTTAAAACTCAATACCTTTATTTGCAATGACACCCTTTAAAGTGGATGGTGAAATATTTAAAATTACTTTATCGCAGATCATTTAATAATCTTTAAACACATGTAAACTGGATCAGAGACAGAAAAAAAAGATTGAGGAGCAAGAGAGGCCGGTTGAGGAGGGTGGGGGGTGAAAAGTGTAGAATTGTGCCTGCATCAGACCTAGATCTACTAACTGGTAGATTCTTTGATTGCTCAATGCAGAATCAGTTCCACATGGATTTATTTATATCTTTGTAGATTGTCTTTCTTGAGGTATTTCAGATTGGAACACTCACTGTTCTTCCATTCATGAAATATAGGCTGCTGCGATCAGATTGAATGCGAGCCTCGTCCCAAATCTTTTGCAATATCGCGCTCAGAGACTCTCTTTTGTATTAAGATTTTTCGTTTTCCACAGCTGCTTCCACAATCATTTACTGGGTCGATGACCTAAACTGTAGATGTGGAAAGGCACTCTTGACAGGAAGCTTGTGGGTACAAATTCTCGGATGAAGCCTCGCATGCATGTGAATGTGAAAAAAACTGGGGGAGGTGGTGGAGACCCGAAAAGCATGTAAAGTTGTCCCCTTGGGACAGATAAAGTTCAAATTTTGTCCCTAAAGTCACTTTTCCTGTCCGTGTTTGGCAGGTGACCACCGGTCTAGGGCGGCTGCTCATCTGGGGGTGGGGGGATCACACAAGGCAGGTTTTACTGTTGCTTAATTGCCCTTGCGAATCTCCTACTGTGGGGGCATTGTACTATGAGTATGATATGTACAGCCAATGCCATGCCATCTTTTACCTAATTGTTTATGTACACATCCATACTCTCTAGTTCCCTACTGCATTGTACTAATGAGTACATGAATTGTTTATGTACACATTGTACTAATGAGTACATGAATTGTTTATGTACACATTGTACTAATGAGTACATGAATTGTTTATGTACACATTGTACTAATGAGTACATGAATTGTTATGTACACATTGTACTAATGAGTACATGAATTGTTTATGTACACATTGTACTAATGAGTACATGAATTGTTTATGTACACATTGTACTAATGAGTACATGAATTGTTTATGTACACATTGTACTAATGAGTACATGTGCATCATCATTATGGTTTTAGTTATGCTTTCTATCCCCTCAATCTTTCGCTCTCTCTTCTCATTCCTCTGTCTCTCTGATACACATAGACACTGCTATAGTCTCTTATTTCAACGTTTCATGGCAAAATCTAATCACTACTACCAGGTCTGCTGCAAACTCTTCTCTTGCATTTTCTATGATCACGCCATCTTCCTTTATTCTGAACAGTACTGCCCTCAACTCAATCATCCTTAGCCATCTCATACCATCAAAATTGGCATTTCAGGTTTGGTCTGTACTGAATTCTCCGTTTACAGATTATGCCGTTCCCTTCCCTTTTTTTAAAAAATAGATTTCTTTTTTTGTGTGGTTGTCTAAAGATATGCTTGTTGTAATTGAAAATACTTTTGACTTTGTAACTAAGAAGTATTTTTGCCATCATTACTTTTTAAAAATTTTTCTTCAGTTACTTTTATGGCTGTACTTTTTACTTTTGCTTAGAGTAGTTTTTCATGAAGTAACTTCCCTTTTTCTAAGTAGTTTTAGAGACTAACTATGCCAGCCCTGGTGAATGCTATATTTGTAGTTTGCACTTACAAGTGTATGAGATGCCACACTGTCCAGTGTTCATGTAAGTCGGGGCTTACAGTGATGTGAGTGACCACAGTTATGCACGATTCATTTTCAAAATCAAGTTGAACATGAAAGTTTATCTTCTCCCAGAGCAGTCATGATCCAAGAAAATGATGGTGAACAATGTAAAACACAGCAAACATAATGTTTGAGGCATTATGATTAATGGAACTGACTGGATTCCCAAGTCTCGATGAGGTTTTTTTAATAAATAGTAGAGGAGTGGATGTATTGGCTAAGATCCCCTATGTCTGCCTCTCAAAATGACCACTTGGTTCTGCTAGCGTAAGGGGTCAGATGATTGTGCATTTTCATCTTTCAACTCATTGATGACAGCAAGTTAACCATTTGTCTCTCTGTGCAGAGCTGGATCAGGTCACGGTGCAGCTGTTCAAACACTCCAGCACCCGAACCTTTGGTGACCTAACCAAGGTGAGTCTCATGAAACGTTGGCCGTATAAGTTTAGGGGAATTTTTAAAAAAACTGCACAAAAACAATAATTTCAAAAACATTTAAAATGTGCTAGCCCAAATGATTTTTAAAAAAAATGGTTTCTGACTTTGCTGCTGCTTAAAAATATGACCCAAGCATCTTAAAACAGTCCTTCATGTGTTCATTATTTAAAAAGTCAATGTAAAACACAGCAAACATAATGTTTGAGGCATTATGATTATTGGAACTGACTGGATTCCCAAGTCTCGATGAGTTTTTTTTAAATAAATCAATAATCATATTGCAAAATAAAATAGTTGAAACAACCTGTCATGGAACATTTGTCCTTACACCCACTAGTAGCATTTAGCGTGTCCAGATCAAACTAAGTTTGCCATGTGTACACATTAAATTTAGTTAAATCACTGTAGAGAGATTGGGCCATCACTAGTTTTTTTCCCCTTAGACCTCTAAAGTTTTCTGCGCAGTTTATGTGTTGCATCTATTTTTTAAAATATGATCAGATTTATTCTTGTGATCTGCTTCCGCATGTGAGTGGATAGTGTTCCAACTACATTCTATTCACTAAATTAGCTAGCCAGGGTGAGTTGCAGTTACTGCTGTGTTGGAGTGAAAGTGCTGTGTTCACAGCATGACTACGCTGGCCGCTTTGTGTGCACCGCTTTAACTTTAACTCCATCCGGGTAAACGCCAACCAGACTTTGATACTGACTGAGCACCCCGTGTACATTTCATGCATTTCTGATCAGTGCTTCGCGTTTACTCATCCTACAATACCTTACACAACCTCCAGCTTACTGATTGATGTTGGTAGATAAATTGGTTTCAGATGTCGATTTCCCCTCCCCTGGGCAGCAAGCAACATAGTGGTAACACATTTGTCGCATATGCAGAAAGTTGTGGGTTCACATACCTTTCCTGTAGGTGGCACCAGTGTACAGGGCTGGCTGTTGAGGGTTTTCTGGTGCTCGGGTTTCCTCATGCCTTCCTCTTCGCTCCACACGCTTTACCATCCTTCTTTGCTTTGTCTTCTTTGCCAACTCAATTTAGAAACCAGTCGCTTGTCTCTCCTTGCCCCCACCCCCCCAAAATCCACTAATTTTAGGAACTTATCTAAATTCTAAGCAAGTTATGCGTATTTACAACACAGGGACCATTAATTCATTTGGATGCAAGCCATACAGTTTTCATCACAGCAGTGCTTGTTCTCATTCCTAGCAGTGTTTGTGTTCTCATTCCTCGCAGTGTTTGCGTTCTCATTCCTAGCAGTGTTTGTTTTCCCATTCCTAGCAGTGTTTGCGTTCCCATTCCTAGCAGTGTTTTGTTCTCATTCCTAGCAGTGTTTTGTGTTCTCATTCCTAGCAGTGTTTGTGTTCCCATTCCTAGCAGTGTTTTGTTCTCATTCCAAGCAGTGTTTTGTGTTCCCATTCCTAGCAGTGTTTGCGTTCCCATTCCTAGCAGTGCTTTGTGTTCCCATTCCTAGCAGTGTTTTGTGTTCCCATTCCTAGCAGTGTTTTGTGTTCCCATTCCTAGCAGTGTTTTGTGTTCTCATTCCTAGCAGTGTTTGTTCTCATTCCTAGCAGTGTTTTTGTTCCTAGCAGTGCTTGTGTTCTCATTCCTAGCAGTGCTTGTGTTCTGCAGGAGGACATTCAGAAGGAGTATGTGCAGCAGGAGCAGAAGCGAGCTTGGAATGAGTTCAAACACAAAGTGATTGTGGATGTCATTAATACCAACGGAATTCGACCTGGCTATGGAAAATGGGCCAAGTGACAGAAGTTCAAGCCAGAGAAGTAGCCCACATGGCAGACACTTGCTGTGAAAAGTGGGACACGGTGAAAGACATCTGGTGGTGCAGGTGGGTCGTGTGATAAAACACTTGTGAAAAAAATGGCACCTGATAAGACTTCTGCTCAGAAAAGTAGCCATGTGAAATACAGCTGCTGTTGGAACCAGGCAGCAGAGAAATATACTGATCACTTTTCAACACCCATCGCTTTGGAAACAGTATGCCAATAGAAATTTGCTATGGTTGCCGGCGCTTTGGAGAGGGTTTCGAATGAGAAAAAAAAAATTGTAATAAAAAAAAAAGTGGTTCGCCAGCAAGGGATGTCTTTGGTATTTTCCAAAGCAGAATCATTTTTCTATAGAGTTCCTTCTCTTAGACTATAAATACAAGATTTCTTCTAAACTGTGGTCTCAAAACCAAGCGATCTTGTTCAGTAGTTAGCGAGACAATTGTTCCCCTTATGTTGCTGCATTCACTTGGATACCTTTTTAAATCCAGCCTTTTACACGAAATTCACGATGGATGTATTTCTTAAATTTTTCTTTCAGCCTGAGTAGAAATTATGTTTTTATCATTGCTAGATTTTTTCTACATTTTTTTTTATAAGATACATAGAGACCACAGGGGAAGTCATGGTGCGTACAGTGACTACATCTAACACCAAATAGTAAGTATTAACATTTTTTAGTACAATTCTATAATTATTTTGGTGTTCAAAAATTGATCTTTTGAAGTATGTAGATTACTGCACGTGTGGTAGTTTGCAAGGAGCATTTATTTCAATCATGCTGAAATCTGTGTCTCCATGCATATGCTGTGGTATCAACAAACCTATGCCAGGAATGTGTTAAAAGAGAAAACACAATTCAAAGAGTGGCCACAACCAGTGTTGTGGCGTCCCAGTTGATTGCTGAAACTGTGTGCAGAAGTTCGCCATCTTTTAACAAGCAAAAATTATATACAAAAAATGCAGTTTGGCTTAGATCATTTAAATCCCCGTGGCTGTCAAGTTTGCAATCTGATATCACTGATAGTAACTTGTGTTTCAAGTAAATAGAACACAAATAGAAGTTATTAGTGACATCAGAGACTGTGTGTGTAACAAAGAGGGAGGGTAGTCAGTTGCAGTCCTCTCTCATCACTCATGCAGACATGAGACCAGTTTGGGTCTAGATTCTTTTATTCCAACAAGTTGCCGGTGGTTGTGCTGGCCAGGTGAAGACTGCTCAGAGCATAGACAATGTCTACCTTCTACACTGACTGCTACAGACTTCCTGATGGAAATTTCCTAAATGTTGTCACCTCCCCCTCTGCTGCCCATCTCTTCCTGTTTATCTTTTCTCCCCACCCCTTTTCTTGCATTATTTCCTGACCTCTTGACCCAACCACCTGCCGTACCCTCTCCTGCTCTGAAAACCAGCTGGCCATTTCCTCCACCACCATGAACTACTTCTTGTGGAAACTTCCCAGCTGAACAAAGGTGGTGTGCCCACTGTGCTGATCCCTTGCGAGCATGAGTGCATGTACCGTCTCTGTATTTCTGCATGCATGGCTCCTGTCTCTTGCTCTACCATTACCCCACTACATACCTACCATTACCCTACCAGGGAGGGGTGAGGGGGTTAAGGGAAAGGAGGGAGGTGGAGGGTCAGTGTTTGAGGTTGAGTCCAGTGGGTGCCATGGTACCGAAATGGGTAATGAAGTAGGATTCCATATTCTTACGGTCAATGGAGTCGCCCTTCATTTTCCAGATACCACAGACCCTCATGTTGTCAGCTGTGTGGGGGGAGGGGGGTGTACTGAAATGGTGCTACCTCAAACACTGACTCTCCCCCTCCCTCCTTTTCCCTTAACCCCCTCACCCCTGCTTCTTACTTTTCCTCACCTCCCTCCCAGTCTGTCTCACACACCGACGCCCCCTTACACACTCTTTTCTCTCTCTCCCTCACCCCGCCTTGCGATTGACTGCCCCTCTTTGACGCCTCTTACTGTCCCTTAGTCATTTTCCTGCTGTCCAGCCCATGCGCCACATCTCCTGAAGCTGTCTTTTTCTTTTTGTCGTTTTTGTGTCGTCCTGATGAAGGGGTAGTGCCCCGAAACATGTACACTACATAACACAAACGTGTGTTACGGAGCAGAAAGTATATATAATTTTAAGACCAAAAGCACTGGGATCATAAGACGAACAACTTATTTCGGGATTTTCATCAGTATTTTGCTATTCCTTACCGACTTCTTTGTATACTCTTTTTACATTGTTTTGTGCTGTCATGGTAAAGTGTGAAGGCCTCAAAAGGCTGGCTTTTTGTTAGTACAGTATTTAGCTTGGCTGTCCTTGTTGTGGGTTAGGGTTAGTACAGTATCTAGCTTGGCTGGCTGTCCTTGTGGGTTAGGGTTAGTACAGTATCTAGCTTGGCTGGCTGTCCTTGTTGTGGGTTAGGGTTAGTACAGTATCTAGCTTGGCTGGCTGTCCTTGCCATTTCACTCCAAGCAGCAGGCATTTGTTCTGAGGGTTAGGGTTAGTTTCCTGGTCCAGGTCGAAATGCGTTGATCTGTACTGTTAGATGCAGTGAGTTTAAAGATTTTTACTGGACAGATAAACATTATATTTTTATAATATAATGGCAGATCTTTTTTGAGGATCTGCCAAGTTCCTTTCTTTCAGCCCTCTCTTTGCTACGTGTTTGGGTACGGTAAGCTCCCTTGTGCACAGGCGTCTGCATACGGCTATGTATGAGCGTTGCCAGTATCTTTGTTGGAGTTATCTTTCGATAATTTAAGAGCTCTGTCCTTATTTGTTCTTTATTAATAAAATGCACTTAAACTCTTACCTCAGTTTTTCATCTGGGTCATTTCACATCATAGTGCACAAAGGATCATGCCACAAACGGAGCGCCATTTCTAATGACGTCTTCTCCATTTGGAATACTATGAAAACCCCCTCTCCACATGATCAGAGCTACTTATGGATACAGCATTGTGGATGGACTGATTTGTGACATTAATAGTATGTTATGACATCATAAGCTCCCAGGGCTTTTAAAAGTTGTAGTTTTCTCCATAAAACTTCAATCTGTTTTACTTAAAAATGAACTGTTCAATATATTTATGAAATAACTTGAATTGTGGTCAAAAAGATTGTACCTCAAAATTTACATCTCAATAATGCCTTCTATTTAAACCTTGCACTTTGGTCAACAGAAACTATTTTTTAAACTCAAATGAGGGATATTGTATTTGTCTTCATAATTCAGGAAATGCAGAAAAGTTTACAACATTTGCATTTTAACTTATTGAGGAATATTGTTATTGATGTAAATTTGTACCATAATGTTACCATTAAATATCATGTTATCACCTACAGAGAGTACTGTGCTATGGTCTTTTACCAAACATTTCTAGCATTGAGAGGGATGCTTTTTCCAAAGCAGACATATTGCACAACAGTGTGTTAAAAATGTGACCATAGTGCTATTAAACACTAGCTAACATCTAGGGACCTAGATCATCTAAAAAAAATGCCTCCCCCACAAAGAACCGTTTACCTCATGGACTGAAATGAACGAGGAAGAAATAGGGGAGGGGGAGAAAAAGTAAGCTTGCTGTGCTTTGATTTTCATGACTTTCCCAGAGTTTTTACATCTTACAACATGGACATGTATGTTAAGCCAAGGGTATTTTCACATCACACAGTTTCAATGGATACCATAATGAACACATAATTAATTAGGCACACTGCTAATTTCAATGCCTACTGGCGAATACTTTATCATCAATACAGCAAGAGGAGATTCCTAGTGCCCAGAAGAGATGCAAAGAGCAAACACCATATACAGTATGCATGGAACAGATTTAGATTAAGCTGCAAACTCCTTGCCAGTGAATATAAAAAAGGTTAACAAAAAGTCTTGATATTTAGCACCTTTCTGGAAGCTTTTGTAAAATGCTTATGCTCACATGACTTGCACTTCACAATGTAATTAGTAAAATGAAAGTCATCAATCTTTGCACAAAAAAATGTAATTTTCCTCCAGTGTCACATGACAGCTTGACCAGAAATGAATTTCCATTTCTATGCTTCATGGCTTAATCCACTTTTAGACCAAACTTCTCTAAATATGATGGTTACACACTTACGCGATATAAAAATGCTGAGATGGCATCTGGAGGCATATCAAAACTGATAGTGTGTACTTCTGCAATCTCATTATCAGCTTTAACTAAGGGGGAGGAAAATGTGGTAACAGAGCCATGAATGTGAGGCCATGGCTAGAAGGCACAATACTGAAGTTTGGGGGCCTTATGCCCTCTTCAGGACAGAATACACAATGCAAACAGGCAAAGAGAGTAAAATGTAACTAAAAAGGAAAAAAAAACCCCTGTCACTATGTGGGTGTCTGTTGCGTAGTGAAGGGTTTCCCCAGCACTATTGTTGGGAATGTTTCGCGGTATGCTCACGTTGTTGCGAGTTGTTTCGCTTATGTTCACATGTTGCTGCGAGTTTTCATGCAAGAAAGTTGACATCGTTAGTTACACAGAGAGAGAGAGAGAATGTACATGTAAAAGTCATTTTTAACATCAAAATATGTAGGATTCGGATTTATTCAGCCAACGGGAGGACGGGAAAGTTTAGGTCACATGGGTAGTAAAGGGATTTGGGGGAGGTTTTAACACCTATTGGTGAGTCTAGTCAGATGCAGCAAGGAGATGGGTCATATACTCGGTGAAGCTGTGTAACGGTTATTCATTGCTATAGTTTCCTCGCTGTAGGCTAGGCTCATATAGCAGCACAGTGAACGGTTAATAGTGTAACCACATCCGCTTTTTTCTCGTGTGAAGTTACTGAGCACTTCCACGAGGAGTTTCTTGTCAGCTTTCTGATCTGAAAGAGACAGATGTTTGTTAGGCCATCGGTATGTGCATGACCTAAGCGTTTAGCGAAGTTCCTTCAAGGTTCTGCTACTTGATGCTGGAGTCGCCCTCTAGGAAACTGGGAGTGAGGACCCCTGAAGAACGATCCCACTAGTTGTGCTTAGGTCTTCCTCCAGATCAGGGATCTACGAGGGCAAGGCGTTTGTTCTGTGGTCAGTCGTTTGAAGGACATTACAAGGTGACTGTACTAATCCTTTTCTACGTTGCCTAACGGTCCAGGAAGTCTACACGAGAACCAGGTGTCACAAACTACTGCAAATCCGAGTCGAAGGCATCGCTGGATCTGCAGGCTGTCTAGGACTTTTCCATCTTTATTTCCCTGAATCTACGCTGTGCAGATCAGACTTTGTGATTCTGCAATGCGAACTCTTCTTCTGTAAACTTTCTCCATGTGAAATGCGAGCGTGAACAGTATTTGTATGTTGAAATCTCATTCAGCCGACGTTTCGGGGATTATGTATTCCACTGCAAGTAGTCTTACATGTCGTATCAGTTGTTTTGTGGCTATCTTTTCCTGTGCAGCAGCTGTGCCGTACTACACTGAACTACTTCATTCATTTACACACGCACTTTATACACTTCTGTTCATTACCCTTCCCTTGTCTTTCATGTTTGTAGTTCAATAAACATGCTAATTTATCTGGTCGTGTTCCTTTTGATTGAAAAGCAGGGTTGTTGTTAGCTGGATGCTTGGAGTCCTCATCACTTCCCACTTCACCAAACTCCAGCGCACCCGGTAAAACGTTACAGTAGCTATGGCTACCAAATGGTGAGTAAAGATGGCTACTAACGGACCTGCTGCAGAGAAGGGAAGTTGAACCAGCAAAACTACAGAATTTTCAGGAGACATCACATGCTGAATTAAAAAAAAATATTTATCAGTCTTTTATTCGCTCATTGAGATGTACAAAACCCTCCAGGCTTCCTCTTAAGATTGAAAGAAAATCTGAAAAAATATTGATGATAACCACAACTAATGCGTACACATACGTAATGCGTAACTCATACACATATCACTTTCACAAGAACGAAGAACAGTCTAAACAGTGTTAGTCTCTGGGTTTGTTGCTCCTCACAAATATAAGTCCAACATCACCAACAACAAGTCCAGCTGAGTTGAATCACAACAGTGGGTGGCATTCACCATATGATCCTGTGAAACATTTGAAACGGGTTCTTACGTAACATGTCCTTTACACCTACTAGTTCTGCCGGTGTTCTCTCATCAAATAAAAATACATTTTTGCAGTTTTACTTAAATCCTCCCTCTCTCCCTCCCCCACTGATCATTTCGGAACCACTTCTGAGCACACTAACTGTAGAAAAGTTACTGAGAAGACGTGAATGAGTTAATGTTGGTTCTTACAGCATGCAGGCAACTGTTGTGGTTTGAGTGTAAACCTCAAGTGAAATGAAACTACTGGGTCAGACAGCTGCTGAAATGAATCACATCCCTATTTAAACTGCTCACAACTGTGGTTCTGCTAAGATTCACACAATATCGAGACATGTAACCACATCTAGCCAAATGGCTTAATTACAATGTTGGAACATATAAACCCCACATTTAGCCAGATGGCTTCATTACAATGTTGGGACATTTAGCCGGATGGTTTCATTATAATGGCCACCACAGCTCCCACAACTTCTGGATCCAAACGAAAATCGTTGTACTTGCTGTGCAGCTCAGATCTGAACCCACCAGATGCTTCCACCTTCCTGATGCTGTCACGCTGCCCATCTCCAGCAGTTGTTGCTTTCTGTGCATGCCCATCAAAACCAACAAGCATTTGAGTGGACATGGTTAGGGGTTCAAATCCTTGTGAAAAAGTGACAAAGCCTTGAGACAAGCAATCCGTATTGGATGGTAAACATTTCAGCTGTGCACCTACAGTCATGTTAATTCCACTCTGTGGCCTCCTAGCTCTGTTCTTTTCTGTAGTCCTGTTAATCTCACCCTGTGTCTCCATGACTCTCTCCTGTGTAATCCTGTGAATCTCACTCTGTGTCTGGGTGATTCTGTTGTGTCCATAAGTGCTGCTGGCAGTTACTGCTACAGGCAGGTCTTGCACTACAAGCATGGCGACTGGCTTTTTAGGACAGTGCATTTCAGACACGTCAGTTTCTATGTCCTGGTCACCTCTTGGCAATCCTGCCCTGACAAAAGCAGTCAGGGGAGATGATTGTGACGACAAAGTGTTTGGGGAAAGATGACAATCAGGAATGTCTGGAGAGGAGCAGGTGAAGGATATATCAGGGTGCCACGGAGGAGACATCTGGACAGAAGAACACAAACCCACACACATGGAAAAGCAAAGCCACACACACACACACCTTAAACCATTTGATTTCTTGTATTTAAACATACCCTCTTCTACTGCCGGTTCTAGTGAAGGTTATCTAGGGTTCTTCTTGCAGTTCACCCTGACCTGATCTTATTGACAGTGGGCAGCAATCAAGTTAATTACAATCACAGTCACCCTGACCTGATCTTATTGACACTGGGCAACAACCAAGCTAATTACAATCACGGGGGTTGGCTCTGCCCTCATGGTTACTGCTTTGCCCAGTTAAATATCCAAGTGATTTTTAATCACGAGCTCTGTTTTAAGTCCAAGTTGTGTAATTTATGTGATACAGACACTGACTACAGCCAGGAAGCATACCTGTAAGTGCTGTGGAAAACTTTGCTGGGACCTGATGCCATCATCTTGTCTATGGTCGCTCTCTTTCATCACGGTCAGTGCTTCCACTGGGGCAGGGACAGGCGTCGGTGTAACTGGCAAACATCTGGGTGGACAAGGCCTCGTCTTATCGGCTTGCTTTGCTGCACAAAGACACTCTGATAAGCACAGCACTGAGGGTTTGCCTTCTGTTGTCCCCACCTGTCTGGAAGCATCTGCACTGGTACTTTGTGCTTGCACCTGAGCCTCAGTCCGACAAAGGTGGCCAAGACCTGCCTCTTCCAACACCTGCTCTTCAGCAAATCTAACGGTCACACCTTTGCTGTCACCTGTCTGTCCATCACCCTCACACAGATGGCCTGCTCTGCTGCTGCATGACGCGTGTCTAGCAGGACATCTTCTCAAAGCTGTGTAAACTTCATTTCCACTCGACAGCTCACTGGGAGAAAACTCTCCTTGACTTTGTGTGCCCTTCTCAGATGTGGGACGATCGGTTGGAAATAATTCTTGTTGAAAACAGTCAGGAGAAATATCCACATCAGCAGAACTCTTCAATACAATCAAAGAATCATCTTTTTCATCATGGCTAGTTTTCACCAAAATGTCACTGTCATCTTTAACATTATCACTTCTTGTCAGTATGACTTCACCATCACACAAAGGTTTTCCTGAACTTGTGCATTTTGGGGAAAAATCATCTCCAGTATTATTAGACTTCGATGACTTCCCAGCAACATGACAGCTTGGGGCCAGGCATGACCTGTCAGAAGACTTCAGAGTGGATTGGTCCACAAACAGCCGCGTTGACTCACAGGCACCAGCTTGCTGCCGAACCCTATCAAGTGCAGGGTGTGCTGATGATCCAACCAAATTTTCTTGAGCATATGGCCCATGGTTGTCGTTCGTCCACTCTGAAAACAATCAACTTCATCAGTGATCCAGATCATAGACAAGTATTCATTGTAATGCATGTGATATAACATTCGGCCTGGATAACGTGGTCCTTCAACTGCTCAACAGAACTGAATTACTCTGTGACTTTTGCACCCTGCTTGCACTGTCTGAAAATAAGAACAACCATGGGCCAACCAAGAAGATCTTATCAAGAGAAAATTAATTTCATTAGATAAATAAAGTCAGGAGTTATGTAATTGTCCACAACAACGTATATCTTTAGGTTAAAAGAGAACTAGATATAATCAAGCCACAGAAAACACAAGAACATCTTTCGTTTGACTAAACTTTTTATTCTCTTAGCATGAGTTCCATGTACCACTAGGTAATTTTTCCTGCCCCAGCATCTTGATAATATCTTCATATCGTCCAAACAATCTCCACCTGACACAGCTGTCATTAGTACACTATTTTCAATCATACAACATGATGCACATCTGCCCAGATGTGAATACATGGCGTACGTCATTATATTAGCTCCCTTGAACTGCTGTACCCTGAATAACACTATACATTGCTGTATACAGCTGGTAAATTTGCTGGTCCTTGCATTGCTATATCGTCTCTCCCTGAATCTGCAACATCCATTTGATTGCCCATAGCATGCACAGCAGTCCATACCCAGCTCACAGTTCATGTACTCACAGTCAGAAGCTTCAGAATAAACCTTGAATAAAACAATCCACAGACACAACAATCTCTCAGTGAAGTTAAACATGAGGCATGCCAACAGGAAACACGACAGTCATGTGACAGAGTATCTTTTAAAAAAAATGTCCTTTAAAGTCTGCTTGATCGATTGCACTACACATCACTTGCTCATTTCCTGTCAGCACACTGTCTACTGCTGCCTAGCACCAATTCTGGTCTTCCTCCCCAACTGCTGTTGATGGCAGACTTTGAAAAAAAATCTTTAGGGTTTAAACTGCATCTTGAGCCTCCGACACTTGGCACGGATGGTGGCACCAAGTCATCGGCACCTGATACTAAAGGTGCAATGAAAACTCCTTGATAATATAAAACAACTCATTTCTACAAAAATGGAATGTTCCTACATTTCCCAGTCATCACAAAGGTCCACTGGATTTGCTCTGTTCCAACATATCCAGCTAAGAATTTTCCTTTTTGTTTCAAATGAGATAGCTTTTGGCTTGTGTCTGAGTGGCTCTGGTGATGAAGCCATAGTTATGACTAATTCCAACAACATGAAAATGGATGTAAATATTCTCTTTTAGCACACTCATCTGCCATCTTGTTTGCATAAACAAAGGGGAGATAGGGAAGTGCCACCATCAGGGACATCTAAAGTCGAGGGGGGGCCTCTATGTCTCTGTGCTATTCACCCTGCACCAAGTGCTGGCTGGCTAGGACCGCTGGTTGGAGACAGCCTGAAGATTACTTGTTCCTGGAACCGATGCATGGTGCACAACCTTCTAAGCAGAGGATTTCCGCCGGGTTAGACCTTGCCATCAGGTGCCTGCAGTCAAGCTGCGACATGTATGTCTTTGTGCTCTGACATTTCCGTGCCCGTGAAACACCATCTGGCACAAGAGTAAAGGGGCCTCCATAGGGTTAGTTCATGCTAGAACATGGCTCATGTTTAACCCTTGCCCAAGGAACTGCCCTTGTGGATGCTGAGGCCTGGTCCTAGTCTCCGGTTTTGCCTGTTTTTATCTGCATGACCCTAACCCTAACCCTTATACACCTGGCGACCCTCCAACTGAGGTTTATCTCTTTTGCTGTTCAGCATCCTTTTATTTTCTTGGTAAGTATGGATTCATTTGTTTTCCATTAACCTACTAATCCCTTGGTATCTTGGTCAGTGGTTGGTGTCATATAATTAAAAGCCTTTTGTAGCCTCACCTGCCTCCTCTTCAATACTCAGCTATGTAATGCCCCATTCTAACGAAATAAAATTTTTTTTATAAAGCAAACTTTGTTTTGAGATTAGACCTATGCCGAGGGTCTCTCCCACTTCACCATGGAGGCTGGTTGAGAGAACGGGTTCTCTGGCGGTGATCTCGCGAAATGTCATGAGCTAGGGTGCATGGAAGGACAGGGTCGAACGTAGAGGGCCGAGAAGGTAAGTGGAAAATTTGAGGAGCAGTGACTTGCGGCTTATGTTGGTGTTCAAACCAAGTAACGAGAGATTCAGATATGTAGTGCCCCATTCTAATGCCAAAAAAAGTTTCAAACTCTCTTAAGAATCTTTTTAAATCATAATTTATCATTTTCCTCAACCATCATTTTCTGCATCAGAATCTCACGTTGTATTCAACTATTTTTTGTCATTTTCCACTGTAAGATATTTTTTATCATTATCTACCATTGAAGTTGAGACTCGTTATTCTTCTCCACAATTTACTATCATAATCAGCTCTAATTTTCTTCATCAGAATTTAATGTTATAGTCAACCATAATTTTTCTTTACCATAATCTAGCATTACAATAAATTATCATTTTTTCCATCAGAATGTAACACTGTGGTCAATTATAATTTTTTTAACATCCTAATACACCACTGGAATAAATGATCATTATATAATTTATTGTCATCAAAAATTATTTTTAATCATAATTTACCACTGTAGTCAAATATTGTGTTTCTCATCATAATCTACCATTGCAGATAATTTCCCCTTCCCCCCCCCCCCATCATAAATTACCACTGCAAACAATCATTATCTGATAATTATTATTGTAGTCAACAATCTATTTTTTCATCATAATTTATCACTGTAGGCAGTCTACCATTGTGCTCATATTAATTTACCAATGCAATCAACCATCATCAAAGTTTTTGTTTTTAGTGAATTTTTTAAAAACAGGTTGAATGTTTTGATCTACTAAAGCCATCAGACAGAGTGACCTCTTAATCTGCACAAATTTTTTCCGTAAGATTGTTGTTTTACCTGTTTACACCATCAGAAGCACTCCCTATTATCATCATTGTCATCATTTGTAGCCATTTTGGCTTGCAGGATGGAATATCCAAAGTGAGATTCCAATCAGAAACGTACTGCTCTTTTTATCAGTGATTTAACTCCTTAATCTCAACAGGTCTGCACTGTCTGGAAAAAGGGACTGGTGTCACAACACGGGCTTCGGTCCCACCCAGCCACATTATACTGACACCGTGCCAACCAGTCCTAGTACTGTTCCCTGTAGTGCCAGGCGCCTGGCATGGCAGCTGCTAGATTGCCACTTTTTTAAGTCTTAGGTTTGACTCGGCCGGGATGCGAACCACCGACCTCCCGCCTCAGAAGCGGACACCTTAACCACTAGACCATCAAGGCAGTCATGCTGTTTAACTGGAGAAGGTTATGCCATTATTTTGGAAAATGGCTTCCTTACACAGGTCAAAAACGTCATTTTCTTGCCTCACACAGAACCCAGACCTTCAGAATACCCTAAAATGGGATTCAACCTGTATCCATTGTCTCAAACACCTAGCTCTTGTGCAAGCCTTAGCCACCACAAATTAAAAACCCTACCAAGAAATGTTCACTGCAATACTCTCTCTTGTTCTGTCATCAGCACCTTAAACATCTTGTAGGGAAAACACCGTGAATGCTAAAGCTCCGTACTGCCATCTGCACCTTACATACCTGGTAGAGAGTCAAGAACAGCCTGCTCATGTTGACTGACCAGCAAGCGTAGAACATCAGGCAATACATTCAGCAGCCGGCCAACTTTCTTTTCCCATTCTTCTCGCTCTGCAAGCATAACACATCACTTTACTATCATGACAATTGAAAGCTGTAGGACATGCACATATCACCTGAATCTTATTGTAGTGGTACCATCATTCGCTGCATTATGTCCTCGTGGACGTGGTGCCCTTGTTGTGCTTACCAGTTCACAAATTTCCACGCCATGGTTTGGAACTTGTGGCCGGGGCCATTTCACAGCCCACATCCAGGCTCCTGATAATCCCTTCTCTTGACTTGCTAGTTAATAAATGTGTCTCGGAAGCAATGCACATTCAAGCCAGAAAATGAATAGAGTACCCCCCCCCCAAAAAAAAAAGTGGGGGGAAAACCTGCTTGGTAGTGAGATGCACAACAGAAAAATTTTGCATCGGTGGTAATTTAAACAATATTTTGAGTATAAACCACTTTTGCAGTGCAAATGTCCATGTAAACAACTTTTTCAGCTGCATTTCCCTGCAAACGACGAAGTACTAAAATTAAAATGTCAGCGTAAGAAAGTTTCTGTGGGTTTATTTTGATTTATTGACAACCTACTTTCCATTTCCTCACTTGTATCTTGAATATGTACTTGTACAAGAACATTAAAACAAGCAGCAGCATACGATCAAAGATTTTTATACCCTCGCCAATTTCACTTAATTGATTATATACCCCTTCATCTAAAATTTGAGTTTTGAAACCTAAACAAGGGAAAAAACTGCAGGCAAAGAATGTTTTTAAAAATTCAGTATGCTTAAAATCGTACTTTTCAACAAATATGTATAGACCTTTTAAACGCTTTTTGGAAAAAGAATATTAGGTTTCACAGCACGGATTTTCCATTCTGTGAAAGGCTAGTATGACTGACCAAGACCCCTCACATCCCTGTTTACAATTTCCTTCCATCAGGCTGTGCCCATGAACCTGGCTCCTCTGACACAGTGCTGTCCAGTCAGGGTTGCAATCACTCCCCCCTGGCTCACTGCCATGCTTCCAAGTACTTCGGCTCTCGGCCAAGGGATGCTTCCGGTGGCGAACCCTGCCAGCGGAAGGCCCCCTCCCATGACAGTCCCCCTCCGGTTTGAGCCACGACCGCTTCCACGCATGTCTCCTACCATGATGCTTACATCACAGCCTTGTTTGCACGACCGTCTTTCCGAAAGCAGTGGCACTCCTTTTGGTGGACTTCTGTCTTCCATGTGGGGGCTCTGTCCCTGGCCTCTCATGGATACCTGGGGTCTCCCCCTAGTGCCCCTGGTGTGCTACTCTGTCGCGCATTCAGGAGTTCGCTTCCGTGCGTCCTCTGACACTTTGGCAACCCTCTCGGCGGTTGCTGGCCTCCGCCTCATGTTTCGCATAATCGTCTTCACCCCTCCTTCCAGAGGAAAGGTCTTTGCTCTCCCCTCTTCTGGTTCCTCCTCTGGGGTGGCACCGGTTGTGTGGCTTTTGTCTTCCACCTCTCGCCTCTGGTTTGCTTGTTCTCTGGCTAACTTACGCTACACCAGAAACACTCAGAAGGGTGGATCCTCACTACCCTGGTCCACTGCTTCTATGCCGGCAATACGGGCACCAGATGCCCCTCTTGCCTCCGGGCCATCCTCCTTGGAGGGTGCAGTGTGGCAGTTCCATTTTGGTAGGCCCTCTCCCGTCGCCGCGAGGATGGCTGCTGGGGCATTGCACTCGCTGTGCAAGGCCCCTCTCTGCGTTTGGCCTCTTCCTTAACCCTGGTTAGTTTTTTGGTCACCCACCTCCTTTTTGTGCTACTCAGCACTTTGGGTCATGGTACAGTATTGTGACAAGAAATCCAAATTTCTTAAACTTGTTTCATTAACAGTAAGCCACAGCCCAAAGCATTAATTTCTAGCTCAGTGAACCCCTACCACACCTTCCCAAACAAGAAATATAAACCACATCCCTGGTGAGGCCCCCTCTGCGCATGGCAACACCACATACACATCACCTATGTGGCCAGCCAATCGGTATGAGCCTGTCTTTCTGGTGCTCAGGGACCAGCAAGGAGGCAGGTGGGCATCTGATGCATCATGTTAAGTATTGTAAAAGAAACAAAAACTTGGCTAAGAAATTTGGATTTTCTTGTCACAATACTGCCCTGACCGAACAGGAGAAACACTTACCAGGGTTAGGAGGACGCTGTCCGCCAGAAGTGTTGTGCAGTGAAGACCGCAGCAACCCCAAACCGACAGTCCTCCCAGCAGTCAAACTTTATGAATGGGTCTTACAATCACCAGTAGCATGTTCTGCAGTCCCAACAACTGGGAGGAGAGGTGGAGAGGCAAGAGAGGTGGCCCAAACTCCCACCAGCCTCCACTGAGGCGTAAGCCCACCAGATAATGGTTTGAATCCAGCATGCAATGCAATGATTTCGAAATCCCTCCAGCCTGGAGTGAGAGAAACAGTCGTCTCAATGGGTGGGACGCGTGAGTATGACGTCTATACTCACACAGGCTGCAGATTGGGCTCCAAGGGAGCCGGAGGACAAGTCCCCTGGAAGCTGGTTTTAGGCAGAAATTCCAAAAGGAAAGACAGAGTTAGGGAGCCATCCACAGAGGCGGAAGCACTGTGATGCCAGTCATGATGGGCTACAAAAGCCAAGCGCGCAGATGGAAAAACTGCACGTTGCTGTGAGGAATGCCAGACCGGGGTTGAAGCTAGGCCCCTCGGGGACCATGAGGGGAAGAGATTTCCCTTTTGACAACTGCAACAGATCTGGATACCAGGCCTGTGCTCGCGACTTGGGCATGGTGAGAATGAGGCAGGGACAATCAAACTCCACCTTCCGCAGCACGTTACGATCGAACTCCAACTTCCGCAGCACGTGGAAGGGCAGAAGCCTCCAGGCCCATCCATGTCAGTGAGAACATGTCCAGGCCAACGGATCTGGAAAGGAGGACAGAAAAACCGGAAGCCGAGCACCGTACCTTGTCACAAAGAGGTCAGCCAGCAGCTGGAACCAGGCCCTCTACGCTGGGTCGAGGACGGGGTGAGACCAAGTCCACTCGATCTGCGGAACCCAGTGGGGACAACACACTGCTGGTCCCAGCCACAAGGGTGGCGGACAGAAACGTCTGCAGGCCACAGCCCTTCCACTAGACTTGAGAAGGACTCCTAGTGAACGCTGCCGTGGGCAGTCAGGTAGGCGACCGTGGGGGAGCTGTCTGAGCGGATCCGGACATGAGCCCAGGGCAGCTCATCCAGCAACTGCTGCAGAGCAAGGAAGACCACACACAACTCCAGACAACTGATGTGCTGGGTGGCCTCGCTGACCAACCAAGTGCCGTGGCCAACAAGGTGGCTAAAACGAGCTCCCCACCCCATGAGCGACGTGTCAGTAAAGGATTCTGCTGCCGGTGGAAGGGAAACGATGGGTACCCCGGAAGTGAGCCATGAGGGGAGTGAATGCAACCGGTTCTGACAGCAATGAGTCCCACTGCTGGGATGCCTGTGACCACTGTGCTGCAAACGGTTACTGGATGGGTCGCAGAAACACCCCTGCCAGGGGAACCAGTGGAACCATCAACACCATCGAGCCCAAGTGCGAGGGCATCTGCTGGGCAGAGAACCAACAGACAGGCATGCGATCTGTGCCCGAAGCCTGTCCATTTAATGGGCCGCAGGCAGCACCAACCAGGCGACCATGTCAAGGAACACAAATGTCTGGGAAGAAACAAGGTCTAACTTGCAAAGATTGGTGTGGAACTCCAGAAAGGTAGCATGGGACAGAGGGAGCTGCATGTGTTGGGAACACAGGGCAGCATTCATTGCAAGAATGGCACAATTCTCCAGGTGAGCCCAGAAGTGGACCTCCATCCTGCGCATCAGTGCACAAAACTCGCGTGTCACCATGGTGACACCCAAGGGGACAGTGAGAGGCTGAATGGCAGTGCATTAAACTGGAACACGTGAGACTTCCACGTAAAGCAGAGCTACTTCTAGTGTGCTGGGTGGTTGAGCACATGAAAATATGCAAGTCAGGATGCGACAAAATCACATGATCAGAGGACTCCATCTGAAAGCGCATCTCGTGAAGTGGTGGAGGGGGGATAGATCCAAGATTGGGCAGACCGCTGGTCGCTTTGGGTGCCGTGAACAGCCAGCAGTAGAACCCCAGGGATGAGGAGTACACTTTCTCCACCGCAGCCAACTGCCAGAGGGCGCCATGGGCAAGTCCAGAGTTTCCTGGGTCCACAGGTCAGCTGGGGGCCGGAAGAGAGGGGAAACTCACGCAAGAGGGGCGGAGACATAGTCACACAGCAGGGAAAACCATACCTGATCACACTCAGCATCCAAGCACTGCGGGAGCAGTGGTGCCTTGTGTCCACCATATGGAACAGGCTGCCCACCTGTCGTGGTGCAGGTGCTGGGGATTCCAAGGCAGGGCCCCTCATTGAAGGGCTGCCTGCCATGTGAAGGACAGCCCCATGCCCCCCGGGGTGGGGAGAGGGCCAGCCCAAGTGCACCACCCTCCTGGGACTTTGGGTGAGACTGACACCGCTCGGGCTGGGCCTGCCATGGCTCATCAGCAGGCTCCTTCAGTTTCCGTTGAGAGGAGAAGAGAGCCCAGCTGGCGCTCCTGACGAACGAACAGAGCCGAGGGAGTAACCTGCCCAATGCGTAGCACCCTGTGGCCAGGTGTTCAGAAACGACAGTAGCCAAAGACCCTCCAAAGACAGGAGGGCATCCCGTTTGGCCAGAATGGCGCTGACCAAGTTGGTAGCGGAGAGGTGGGCCAACGCCTGCAGGCAGAGGCAGGAAGCCACAAAGTCAGCATCCTGGTGGAAAGTCTGGCGACCCTTCGTGTAGATAAAACTTCAAGGCCCTGCAGCGCCGCCTCAAAGATGGAATCTATGTCATGGAAATGTGCCATGTAGCTAGCATGACTACAGATGTGTTAGTGAGTTAGCGAGTTCACTTATCCTGAGCTATGACGAAATGCTAAAATTAAAAACACTGTGCGATGTGAGCATTGGTCAAACTGCATGAGTGAGGGAGACACACTAGGGCTCGAACAGATTAAGAGATTACCAAGTGTAATAACTCCCCATTGAGTGTTATAGTGGAACAGAACATGTGGGGAGCGTAACAAATTCTGCTCAAAGCAGAAGAGTTGGTAACTCTGTAAAAAAAACAACAAAAAAAACCCAAAAACAAACAAACAAAGGCTCACACCATAGAGAGTGATAAAATTCCACGACTCTTCTAAGAGCTGCAAGGAAAAACAGTTTTTCTAAAACTTCCAGGGCTGAAAAAGTCTGATGTTTTTCTAAGGCTTTCCAGGACCTGTATTCACACTGTAGTATCTCCAGGAACAAGCAAAAGTTTTTTTGTGTGTGAGAACTCCCACTTCATGAACTTTGCACATAAATGGACTCATTTTCCCTACGCTTAGGACATATGCAACCACACGTATGCAGGTATTCATACAAAACCATCCACCCTTTTACCTTCCAACATCATCCACCCCAAACCATAAAAAGGCATTCAAACTCCTATATTCAGTAATTTACACACACCAACACATGTGTGCAAACTCGTGCACAAAACAGCCAAGCATGTACAAATGCATACATACAGACTCCTTCCTTTGGTCTCATACTTTGGCTGACGAACTAAATGTTGTTTATGTTCAATTACTTCATGTCTGCATTTTTTGTCTTGTATTTAGAAGACTGAGGATTATTCAGTTTTTTTTTAAAAGTTACCTGTGATTGTTTTCTGGTGATGTGATGCTTGCAGCTGGTGATCTGGTGGTAGCTGCTGGTAACAAGATCTCTGGCTGATGGGTGACCCCTGCCTTTTACCCTGGGACTGAATAGCACCACCCGGTAGTTTGCACGTCACATGCTGGCAAACATCGTGCTGACGATCTTTTCCTGTTCTGTAATTACATGGAGATCCTCTGCAGGTGTTTGAGGGTAGGGTATGACAGGTTTTAACCGAAGTCAGGTGCTGAAGATGAGCAGGAACTTGATCTAGCCTGGTAATTTTACATCTTTTTTGGAGTGGCCTGGGATTAAACAGGCTCTCAGACATTTGCCCATCTAACTCACCAGCATTCTGATAATGCTGCAATGGTAATAATAAGTGCCTGTTTCTTGACTGTCTTTCTAACGATGTCAGTTCAGAGCAACCCGTCACAGAGGCAGCTGCACAAAGGACAACTTCTGGCAACCTTGAGAACAAATCAGCTTCATTTTTACTCGAGTCTTGGTGCCACATCGGCATCTGTGAACACAGCTTTGATGCATGCACATGGGGTTCATGTTGGGGGTACCACCCGTTTCCTGAAGAACGTTGTGATCCTTCTCTTGAAGCTGATGCTGAAGTATACTTTGGCTTGGAATCTTCCTCAAGACTTGGCTTCCCCATTTCCATAATGAGCTGGCTGGCAGACAAAGACTGTGAATTGCTGTCAGGTTGTTTTCTGTAAAAAGAATGCGTTGAGAGAAAGAGCACTGCAACATTTGGACATGCACTCTGCTCTTTCCTCCTCTAGTCCTGAATACCTTGCAGCACAACCCCAACCAACCCGACACACACAACCTCAAGAATGAGGATCAAAAACTGGCCCCAACTACCCCGACACATTTAGCCTCAACACCAAAAACTGGGCTGAACAACCCAAGACATAAATGTACTTTCAACAATGTCAATGCTGGCGCGTGACAACCCTGACAAATATAGCCTCAACAATGTCTGTAAACACTAGCCTAAACAACCTTTATAAATTTAGCCACGTAAAATTTGACAAACATTAACATCAACAAAAGCTGTGATAAGGTCAGAAGGGTAATGAGCGATTAAAGGTATTAGGGACAGGGGAAGGGTGTGGAAACCAGAGTAGCCTGAGAAAAACCTGATGGCCAGGCCTGTAAACAAGTGCTACACGCACAGAAGATAAGCATTCCAAATCCACAACTCCATGACAAGCACACGTTACCATGTACAAAGCCCAAAAGAAGCTTTAAACATTGCCATTAGCTTTAAACATTGCCATGAACTTTAAGCACTGCCATTAGCTTTGACAAATCTAGCCCTTAGCTTCAGCAAACTCTCTTAAAAACCTGGACAAATCTCATAAATCCTGTCAATATAACCCTGGACCATGCAAACATTTCCCTTAAAACCATGAGAAATATAACCTTTAACAATGTTGATAATACACAACCCTAAGCAGTCCTCACATAGCAACACTGGTAATCCTGAGCCCACATCAGTACAAGTCCCTAGCTTCACCAAAAGCTCACTGCCACCTTGAAAACTGAATCATTGCCAGAGAACTTTCTTTTTCCTAACATCAGTTTTTAATCATTACCAGTGCACTTTTTCTTAACATGTAAGTTTTGAATTTTCACCTGAGCCCTTTTTCTCTTGCATATCAGTTTTTAACCTATAACAGTCAGCTTTCCTGTTCATTATTTGTAAGTTACAAGTCAGAAAGCATTTAATGTTACCTGGAAAACTCTGTCAGTTTCACTGCCTTCCTACAGACTTCCGCGTCTGACATGCTGCAGGAGACAATGAAATAACGCCCACATATATATGTGTACAGCCTACAATGCACAGGTTAACAGGATCAAACCGCAGAACGATGCTAGGTGCAATATTGTACCATCATACAATCCCACAACACAAAAGCAAACTACTGAACCATGACATAATACAATTTTAGTAGTAAACAGTAAATATGAAAACTTATCCACACCTCATTTTCTTTTGGCATATTATTATAGGGGAGTTTGCATATTTTTGGAAACATTTTCATATTCTCATTTAGGACAATTTTAAACAGATCACAGTATTTATGATTAGAACAAAAGGGGGTTACTGCAGACATGAAATAAGATTTGCCTTGGATGAAATGATATATTAAATGTCGTTTGTTTATGAAAAATGGAGAAATAGAAACAAGTTTATAAAGAACTCAGAATGGAGGTGTGTCAATCAATTTCTTGTGTGATGCAGACTGATACAGCCAGACTGCACTGCGAATACAGCCATTTCAAATGTTCTTGACTTCAGTCAGAATGATACTTACATGTATGGCACATGGCGTTTACATCTGTAAGTCTTCAAGAAATCAGTGACCATAAAATCCTGGACATACAGCAGAAACCTTGCATTTGCTTCCTCGTTCTCCTGCAACAGTGGAAAGCATGTATCAAGGCTCTGGCCATTTCAGTTACCAGCATCCCACTGTTTTGATCCCAGTCAAATGCTCGGTTGACGTGTTTTGAATACCACGTTGACTCATGTCCAGATGTTTGTAAGAAAAACAAGATATAGAATCACCAATAAAACCAGTTGCGACAACAATCTTACATCACTGATTTTATGAGTGCAACTGAGAGAGAAAAAAAAGAAAAGAAAAAGTGGTTAGGGACCAGCTGGAGACGTTTCAGAAGTAACGTGTATCCGACGCATCTCCATGCAAATTGGTGTTAAAAAAAAGATGGTCTCTGACAATGCCTGCATAGCGTTTATTATTCAAAAACAATATGGTATGTAGTTTTAGACTGATGCTTTCGGGCAGCAAACAATGGGACTTGCAGATGTGGAAATAAGCAAAACCAGGGCAATAAGGTTTTACACACAGCTTGTGGAGTACTTTGTTGTCTGTATCCTTTTCATGTAACCAGGCCCACTGGCACTTATTTCTCACCCACTTTAACAACCAAGTGTCTTCCTTCATCCATTTTCAATGTTTTTTGTTGCTGTTCATCAAAGAGTGAAACATTGTGAAACACTGGTCAAGAAAAACAGCAAATCGGACTCGAAAACACCAAATCAGACCTGAAAACACTGAATCTCAGTCCTCAGTGATTGGCATCAATTTTCTTAGCTATTTCGTGCTCCATGGAAGTTCTTTTGTGCCAGTGTGTGGTACAGAGTACTAGCATGTCCGATTCGGGTACGATTTTTACTGTATTTTATCGCAAGGGTATGATTTTCATAGAATTTGTAAGCAGCATCAACATACACTCAGGCGTACATGATTGGTAATGATTGGGATCAATTTTCATGCCTAAAACATGATCGATAGTGGTCTTTTTGTGTCAATGTGTGCTACAGAGTCCCAGCATATCCTATTCAGGTCCAACTTTCACTTTATTCGATCGCACTGATCTGATTTTCAATGTGCCCAATTCTGTACGACTGAGGTCTGATTCTGTATGAGTCAGGTCCGATTTAATATGTTTCAGGCCCAGTTTGGTCTGATTCAGTGTTTTCAGGCGGCGCAGGTGGGGTAAAAAGGAAACTGTGCGGTCAAAAATGACCCCTAAAAATTTTACCTCGGGGACCACCTGGAGCGCCGAACCATCAACACAAATGGTGGGCTCTGGAAAATGGCCACGGAGTTTGCAAAAATGCAGGCAAACAGACTTGGCAGTGGAAAAGTTAAAACCGTTGGAAGAGACCCAACGTTGAACACTATTGACACAGAGCTGCAGCTGACGCTCCAGGCAGGAAAGATACCTACCACGGACACACAAAGCAAAGTCATCAACATATAAAGAGACGTCAGCTGCAGAAGGAACTTATTTTTAAATGCCATCGATCTTGATGCAAAAAAGGGTAGGGGACAGAATGCTGCCTTGGGGAACACCCATGTCCTGAGGGTAAAAATCAGACAAACTAGCACCAACGCGAACTAAAAATTGACGTTGAGCTAAAAAATGTCGAATAAAAATGGGTAAACGGCCGCGAGAACCAAGGCGGTGAAGGTCCGCCAGGATGCCATGCTTCCAGGTCATGTAGAAGGCCTTCTCGAGATCGAAGACCCCCCAACACTTGTTCCTTTCAGACAAAGGCATCCCGGCAGAACGCTTCAAAACGAACAATGTGGTCGACGGTGCTCCGGCCCCGCCAAAAACCACACTGCAGTGAGGAGAGCAAACCCTCCAACTAAAGGGTCCAGACCAGGCGAGCATTGACCATACGGAATAAGAGTGATCCCGACCAGGTTTGGGAATGGGGACCATGAGGGCCTCCTTCCACATGGAGGGAAAGTCCCCTGAGGTTTAAACATAGTTAAAGATGTGGAGGAGAAGGGAAAGAGAATCTTCAGGGAGATGTTTGAGAAACTGATAGTGGATAGTGTCAGGACCAGGGGTGGAAGAGGAACACTGATGGAGAGCTTGTTTTAGTTCAGAGAGAAAAGGGGAGACTGTAAGATTCAGAGTCAGAAGAAGAAAAGTTACAAGGAGTAGACTCGCTGACATGTTTGAGGCGCTGAAAGGAAGGTGCATGCAAGATGATTAGCAATGTCGTGCTGGTCTGTGATGGTTGCATCGTCATTGTGGAGGTGGCCAACAGAACCAGAGGAACGCTTGCCCGAAAGGCGATGATCGCTGCCAAGCCTGCTTGCGCTGCTGTTTAACAAACCGAGCACGAGCCTGGAGGCGTTTAAAAGAAAGCACATTATCAGCAGTGGGAAAGCAGAAAGCACGACGTTGTGCCCTCTTCCGCTCCTGCTGCATGGCCAACATTCCTCTGTGAACCAGGGCACGCGAGGTAAGGACGGCAGATCTCGCAACTTGAAGTAAAACTTGGGTAAAAAGGTGGATGGGATGATCCCCGCCACCAGGGAATCGAGATTAAAAACAGAGGGCAAAGTCAGCCGGGAGAGACAAAGAGAGCGAAACAGCGACCAATCGGCCTTGGAAAGATTCCAGTGACCCGCTGGCCCGGGGTCTGCAGAAAGGTCGGCCGACAGAGCAATGGGGAAGTGGTCACCGCCACACAAGTCCCCGGTGACACACCAAGAAAAGTCAAGAGAAAGAGAGGGAGAACAGACCGAAAGATCAATGGAGGAAGTACCCGCACTACGGGGTTGACAGTAAGTGGGACTGCCGTCACTGAAAATGCAGAGATCCCTCTCAGCAAATAACGAAGCTAAAAGCTCCCCCCGGGCATCGCTGGAAACACCACCCCACAGGGGATGATGTCCATTGAAGTCACCCAGAA
Source organism: Lanistes nyassanus (assembly GCA_004794575.1). Lineage (NCBI taxonomy): Eukaryota > Metazoa > Mollusca > Gastropoda > Architaenioglossa > Ampullariidae > Lanistes > Lanistes nyassanus. The sequence continues at coordinate 130,342 of SMGT01003184.1, forward strand.
GAAGAACAGGAGGGGGGAGTTGGTTTAGCAAATCATCCAACTCGTGACGGGAAACCTGAGCTGACGGAGGAAGGTACAAACAGCAAATGGAGATGGTTTTATGCAGCGTGACTCTAGCAGCCACTGCCTGCAAAGAAGAGGTGAGAGGAATGGGACTGTAAAGAAGGTGAAGATGGAGATGGAGGGCGACACCGATAGAGCCGGTGTCAGCAGAAGCAGCATGACGAAGAACATGGAAAGGAGCACACGAAAAGGAAGCAGAGCTCTGCAGGAGGCAAGAACGGCAGGGTTGAGAGAAGAGATAAGACAGTGGAAGTCCTCATAGTTAGCTCAGATTCCCCGACAGTTCCATTGGATGATGGAGGAGGGGGCAATATCCCCCATCTCCATGTCCTCCAAAAGATCACGTTGCGCCTGCCCCTTAGGGGGCCAGGACGTGTCTTTCGGACCCTGGGAAGGCCGACGTGTGGGAGAAGGGGAGGAGGGGTGGGAAGCCCTAACCTCCATCCCGTTGTCAGCAAGAGCTGAAAGCGATTGTGTGAGGATGAGGCAGGAACACAGAGAGAGAAGCAGAGGGACGGCAGCGGCCGCTTCCCACCCCGGAATGCGAGCAGAGGCGGACTGCTTAGCAGACTGTGGTGTAAGTGAAGGTGAAGGAGGCGGGTCGGCGGAAGAGGTACGTGAGGAGGTAGAGCGTGGGGTCTGGGGTGGTCGAAGTGGAAGAGCCCTGAGAAGTGGTACGATTTGTGGAAGTTTAGTTAGAAGCTGCTGTGTAAGAATTGTTAAATGCGTGCGAATCAGTGAGCGAGTCCAAGCGTGTAGTTCAATAAATAAGGCCAGGCCAGGTCCTTTTTTAGGAAAACTACATCGTCTCATGTTTGTGAGGAGTTGGGCGCAAGACGGGCATGCCCCACACACCCTTTGTCGGTTGGTGGGTGGAAGGTGGAGTGACCAGTGGTGTGAGTCAATGCTTGCATCAACAAGTCTATGGTTGCAGACAAAACCTAGCAATTTATTTTGGTGTTTTAGTTTAAAATTTTCATTACCTCTCCAGGACTTGCCGAACAAAACAACGGTCTAGCATTTTCCCAAAATTTTCCGACTTCATTCTTGTTCATTACCTGTGTCATCCGAAAGTTAATCGAGGCAACTTCTACATGTTTTATACATCCATGGAATTCTGCACTCTACTAGAATAATTTTAACTGCTCTGGAGTGGAATATGCTGCTTCTTGCGCATCTAGCAACGTGCATTTCTGATGTCTCCCAATGGGGTGACAAGACTTAGTCATTATGTCAGTTATCAAGGGTAACTTCTTTCTCTTCATTGTGCAAAAAACTAGAAAACAAACCTCATCTTCTGCTGACTGAAAAATACTCTTGTACATCTTCAGCAAGATGTCACCTTGTTCAACTGAAGGAGGGCTACTCATGCTGTCTTTAAACCTGTATCACACATTGCAATCATTAATGTTTTTTACATCTGTACCACACACACTGCAAGTCTTTAAACCTGTATCACACATTGCAATCATTAATGTTTTTTAAATCTGTATCACACATTGCAATCATTAATGTTTTTTACATCTGTACCACACACACTGCAAGTCTTTAAACCTGTATCACACATTGCAATCATTAATGTTTTTTAAATCTGTACCACACACACTGCAAGTCTTTAAACCTGTATCACACATTGCAATCATTAATGTTTTTTAAACCTGTATCACACATTGCAATCATTAATGTTTTTTAAATCTGTACCACACACACTGCAAGTCTTTAAACCTGTATCACACATTGCAATCATTAATGTTTTTTACATCTGTACCACACACACTGCAAGTCTTTAAACCTGTATCACACATTGCAATCATTAATGTTTTTTAAATCTGTACCACACACACTGCAAGTCTTTAAACCTGTATCACACACACTGT
>SMGT01003185.1:1482-27554 GCA_004794575.1 Lanistes nyassanus
CTTTTACTCTGGAATCTACATATTGGAGTGTTATAGCGTTTTGACATCTCTTTTTCTGTTAGAGAGTGGGGAAAAAGCACTGTTTTTCTTATCAAACTTGAACTACGCAAATCGAACACTTCATGACAAACCTCTATCTGACCATTCCTAAAGCGTGGGGTCGTTAAAGCTACTCTGGATAATATTATGCATACCGAGCGCGTCTGTTGCATGCTAAGCTCAAGTGACTAGCGCCATTTGTTGTGACTGGCGGGCTGATGTCTAGATTCAGGTCCCCAGAGATGATCACGCTAATTTTGGGAAAATGTGGTCTGCTCAGAAAGCCCAAACAACGGCCTTTTGCTCTTTACATGTTAGCGTGTGGGGGTTGCAGAACTATTTCTATATGATAAACAGAAAACAATATTTAAAAAACCACTAGAGGGAGGAAAGTAAACGCATAAATATTTCCACATAAAGACACCAGAATGCCAGAAAGACATCAGATAGTGAAAGCTTTAGACAATGTTTAGTTACTCTTTAGGAGGTTGAGGGTTAATAAAGTCGTGTTGTATCTCACTTATTTTACAGACGCTTTCATTCTTGTCCTCATAATGTGTGTCCAGACAAGTGCATGTTCCTTTACCATGGGGAGAGAACGAACAGTTTGCATTGGCGACACACTGATCGGTGCTGTTGCACGGTGATCCTGGAGGAAGCCCTACCAACACCGTCATTCAATGTATGAAGCAAACAGAACTGATCTGAAGAGACTTTTACAGAAGATTGTTTACATGTTTTTTTGTTTAGGAAGAATAGGAAAAAAAGAGGAGGAAAAAACCAAAAGAAAAATAGGGGGAAGACGTAGACAGAGGATGAATGTGCGCTCTAACTTGTTTACTGTTCATGTGGCCAGGGTCGCTGAAGTAGGACACACATTCTTTCAGTAACGAACGGCTTAAAGTGTAGCTTCTGGATACGAAACTTACATTCATGAAAGCACACAAATTCAAATATTTTATTAACATCTGTGGTGTAAACCCTCTACTTTTCTATCAGGGAGTTCTGATCTGTCACTACTTAGATTTATTAATAAGCAGATTTTGAGTTTGCAAGTAAAGTTCGAAACTATTGCCAAAAAAAAAATCTTCGGTAAAAGTCGTCTACACAACGGACCCGAGTGAAGCTAGACGACGGTACATGGTTTTGTTGTAGAGGAGCTGAAGTAACATTAAAAGTGAAAATGTAGCACTTCATCTGTATCCATCTGTTCAAATTAAGGTTGTTGCACTTATGTTTCAGTATTTTTGTCTGTATTTTTGTTGGCGTTGTTTATTGTGCTTATAGTATTTCTAAACAAGTTTTACTCGTGTTTATGTCCTCTGTTTTATTGTTGTCTCGTTAATAGTTTATGGTTGTACTTATACGTTTTCCATCGTTGTAATGTGTGTTTTGTAAAGGCTTTGTTGTATAGTGTTTTTATACTTTAGTTGTTTTCTTTATCCATATTGTGCAAAATGCAACAATGTAAGCCCAACATTGGTTCACTGATTTATCGTGAGTTGATTCCCAAAGACGACTTGAAAATTCCTATCAATACTTCCTTTATATTCTTCCCACAGTTACAAGCGATTGACACGATTTGCCGATAGTGTCTACTATACACTGATCGATGATTTTTATTCCACCGATTCTGATCGACAGTTTGTTAAGGCGTCATGTAGATAGATCATAAGGAATGCAAACAATAATGACAATTACTATTAATGGAATCGGAACTTTTTAGAAACGAAAACGAAAAATCTATCATATCAGTGCATCGTGTTTTCATTGTGTTGTTTGTGGCGATCGGTGTCTTGTGCTAGACAGCACGTGTGTTTCTTCTCACCACTGTGGGATCTAATGTCTCAAACACATAATATAATGGCTTTCAATCTTTTCCTCCGTCTTTTATTTCCTCATAATATAAACAACCCGATAATGAGTCGCGCGATGATTCTCATGAACCTATTGTAAAAACCTACACTCTGGTCTAGACAGTAGGCCTAGCTTGTCCTGTGGATGACGTCACTGCGGCTGCTGTGTTCCCTGCTAAGTTTTCGGCAATCTCCGGCGTGGGGACTATCCGAAAGCTACACTTTAACGCATCTCGCGTTGCAGATACACAATTGTGTGTGCATTGTGTTTGAGAGCTTAAAATCAAAGCTGCTTAATTATAATGACAGAAAAAATGAATAGTGAGAATAACAAAATAAATAATTTAATTTAATAATTGTTATAACGAAACAAGTTTAGACAGCATTTACACTCTACTAAAATGTGTATTTCAAGAAAAAGATTTTTTTTAAATTAACACGAAAAAAATTATTATTTACACGTGATATACAAGATACGTTGTATACAAGATATACACCTTATCTCTTATATAACTTTTATACAAGATATACACACCCTCTAGCTCCGCCCTGGACTATACAGCAAGCAATTGTAGACACAGAACTTACCAAATATAAGAAAGAGATACTCTTTGACAAAATTATAGCAGACTTCAAACAGAAGCTGAAAACCACATACGCAGATCACTGCCAAATCTATACTGATGGCTCGCATGACCCAACCGTTCATGCTACAGGTATAGGAGTTTAAGCATCCAAAGAAAGACCCATCTCAGGTGAACTTCCAAATTACCCATCAATATGTACAGCAGAACTCACAGCAATACTTTCTGCTCTTCATATTATAAACACAGCTAACCCCAAATCACACAGACAAAAAAACTATTTGTAGTTGTTTCTGACTCGCTGTCAGCACTGCAGGCGATTCAAAACCAGTCATCAGAAAGATTAGATCTAGTGTATAAAATAATACCTTAAGTAAATACACTACACAATAAAGGCATAAGGGTAAAATTTCTCTGGGCCTTTTCTCATATTGGCATAAAAGGTAACGAAGCAGCAGACAGACTAGCTGGACAAGCGATAAATCAAATACTAACATAAACCTTATTAAAATAAACACACCTTTTTCAGCAGAAGAAAGGAAAATAGCTATCAAACCAGGGATCAAACTAAGATGGGAAGAGATCTACAAAAAGAAGCTCAAGGAACAAGAAAGGAAATAGAAGAACTACCGAGTAACAGTTTAACTGCATTGGAATCTGCTAGAACAAACCAGGTAAGAATAAGGCAGAATGAGATTAAATGGCGAATACCACATGATGTACAAAACAAAAAACAAAACAAAAAAGAGTTGTAGCTGTGGTTTAACACACAGCACGTACTGTTAGAGTACAGCCTAAATAACAAAGAAAGGGGAAACCTTAAAGAAGAACTAAACAAATATAAGCTAGCACTAAATTTGCATTCAGCCCTTAAGTGCGGGGAATAAACCCCTGCAGCATAGGCCACGCTTACGAGCGAATGCGGGAAATAAACCAAGCAATTTGACATTTTTTTTTATGGAGAATCGCCAATCGTCTAAGGTAAAGAACTCTTACATTCGAAAGCTGAATCATTTTCTTCACGTGTTGCTTCCCTTTTACTACGTTTAGATCGGTTTCGACCACAATTCCAAGCGAGTGAAAAATGGCTGTGTTGTGTTTATCCACGTGCTTTGTCCCTTGAGAAATGCTAGATTTACTCTTCAAATGATGCGCTGATGAGGAAAATGACATTGTTTTGGAAACTTACTGTGATAAAGTGGATGAAGACAAGATTATTTGTGCCTGAAAGACACAAGAGAGTGATTAGGAAGAGAAAAACGAGCGAGCACGTGTTATAAATAGTATTCACTATTCAGACACCCGAGGACTCTACTCTAGGTAGGATTCTACGTCACGATTGAGTTAACCCACCCAAAGATCTTTGGCAGCACATACTTGAGCTACAGTCCAGGTAGTAAATAGCCATACCGAAGCAAGACAGATCTAATAATATTTTTTTTAATCCAAAATCAAAATTAAAAAGGAAGGGAAATTTAACCCTAACCAAAACGTAGACTATAAGGAAGATGCAATGTCTAGCACTTAGGGATAGGTCAGTAAGAAACAGCCAGCAGGGACAGCGACAACAGTAAACCACAGCAACCAGGACACCAGAACAATAACAGCCTCCACCACCAGCAGCCCAGCCACCGCAATCAGAGCACGCCCCCATCCCCAGTTAGCAGTTGTTGAAGGTCGCTAATCTATAGCGTAGCGTTGTGTTGAAAGCCCCACTGACGGGTTCACGTGCACCACGAAGGGACGTGTAGCATCGTCCGTCAATCCCACAGCACCACACCGAGACATACACCACTGTTTTCTTTAACACTCCACGGATTCATTTTTTGGTCCATCAAAGTTTTATTTATCGTCGAGTGTGAATCAGAGTGGCGGGCTGGTTTACAGACTCAGTAAATCTCCATGTCCCTCAGACTATCAAACTTGATCTGTGTCCTTTTCTCCCTCTGGCCGTCCCAGCCTTACCAGGCGGAAAATCCAACAGGAAACCTCTCTCCTCCCTTTCTATCTTTCTCCTTCATTTTTTCGGCTAATTCCACTAGAGTTTATATAACAGTATTAAATGTCGGCTGCTGACATTTTCCAATCTGCACGTGTGACTGTGGTGGGCAACTGATTGCTTGGTGACCCTAGTGGACGATGCATGGTTTGGAGTTAGGGCTCTTTTGCATAGAGTTATTGAGTGCTGCACGGCTTAAAATGGTGTGTCTGACCTCTCAGTCATGTCTGGCCTGCTAAGTGTTAAGTTCAGGCTCAGATCTGTCTTGGATGGAATGTTCTCTTCTAAGTTGTACTCTGTGCCCCTCACTAACCTACCTGCTACCTGCTGCTTGGCACGCATATTGTTACAATAGTTTGTCACGTTATCGCGATCAGTATAGGCCCCCATGACTACGGCTCCTGGTCAGGCGTCACTGTCGGTGTTGTTGGTGACGGGCACCCTAACAAGAGGCCTATTGGAGCGGAGCTCTACCACGTACAGCCTTCTTCGAAATGTCTAGGTGAAAATGGCTGTTTCTGTCGCCCGGATGAGTTCAGATCGCAGCTGAGTTACTGTCTGGAAGCGGTTGCGCAATATCTGAATAACCAGAAATCGGTTCTCTCAGGGTTGTGATCAAGCGCCTACTTCCACTGTCTTGTCTGCCTGGTGTTTCAGAGGTCTGGCACCTGTTCCATATCCTGCTGATGACGCTCTAACATACCCCGAGGGTATTACCAACGTGAGCTTGAGTGGCCCCTGCCTCCAGCATTCTGATGCAAAGAGCCGGTTCCTCCTGAGTAAAATGGTGTCTCTGCTTCGAGTGAACCATTTCCGATCAAAGCAACATACAAAATGGCAAAATTAGACAGCCTCAAGAGTGAGCAACAGATCAAGAATTGTATCCATGCCCACCACAAGCTCAAAATAAAGAATACCGCACGTACAGAGCCTGTCACACGTGCACCAATCAGTGGTGAAGAGTACTCAAGACAAACGTCCTTTTTCAATTATACTAAATCAAGGAACAAAATCTATTGCTACTATATACCACATTTCCTTCTGCAGTTTTCATCCTTAGCAAATGTTGTACATCCCTTTCTTCTTTAATGACGTCAGAATAATATAAAATAAGCGAAAAGGAATAAGAACTTATTCATTCGACACACACACGCACGCGCGCACGCACGCACACAGAAACCAGAGCAGACAGACATAGAAACAGAATAAAGCTGCTGATAAGTTTTGATCGAAAAAATGCCTTGGAAAAAATGAAAGGGAAGGAAGGAAGGAAGGAAGGAAGGAAGGAAGGAAGGAAGGAAGGAAGGAAGGAAGGAAGGAAGGAAGGAAGGAAGGAAGGAAGGAAGGAAGGTGTTGGGCTACAAATTGGTTGAAAAAAATCCTGTTTTCAAACCTCTCACTCTGGGCGTTGTTACCATCCCCCACGTAGGGTGTATCGAACGGTTAGGTTTCACTGTCACCCTCAACAACTGATTTTACTTACGGTATTGATTAAACAGATTATTATTATTATAATAATAAACACATGTTCTGCTGCACACACACTTTCCTTTAGCGTAAGGAATACGAGAATGTATTGTGCCACTTTATATTTTCCTCTGCATAGAATAGAAAACGCTCGCTAAGGTCTTTAACGAGTTTGCAGACTTGTAAAGCCTTTCAAAATTGTGTTCTAACACAAACTTTCTGGCCACTAAGCATTTTCTAAACAATAATAACTTACAGTATTTTAGCATAAAGTGTATGATGACGACATGGAAACACGTAAGCTCGAAATGACTGCATACCCTTTATGCTGAAATATAACAATCGTAAACATACCATGGGGCCTGTGTATGTCCTTCTGCATGTGTGTGCGTGTGTGTGTGTGAGAGAGAGAGAGGCGGTATGTTTACCTTGGACATGTTTGAAAGTGGACAATTTTATACATTACTGTGATACATTCGTGCACACAAACATATTATCAGAAAACTCACATATAAAATGTTAAATTTGCGCTTAGCAGATTTATTTCAGCTTATTAGTTTTAGTAGTGGTGATGGTAAATGCCAGAATAGTGGTGATTCACAGCGCTTACCTCCAGGCTCCATATGCATGTAATTTGTCCTAAATTTATAACCGAATAGTGGTAATACTGTTAAGATGAGTAACGTGGAGGGTATTTCATTTGAAAAGTAGGTCCTAACGACAGGCTTTATAGCTCCTTTAGTGCAGAGATACTTGTAAGAAATAACTATGCCAAATGAAAGGATGCAAGGGAAAAAAAAGGAAAGATGGAATGTGAACGGGTCAGGAACAATTGAAGAAACTGGAGAAGATCGAACAAAGAAAAGAAAGAAAGAAGAATTAAAGTAGTAAAAAAGGAAGACAGAAAGAAAAGGGATGAATACCCCCCAAAAAAAAAACACAGAAAAAACAACAAAAACTGATATTAAAAACCCAAAGAAAATAATCCGCCCAAAAAAGTAAAGCCAGGTAAAGTTGTCCCATGACCGGTTTAAGGTCGTAGGGGAGTGGGGGTGCTTGAGACCCCCACTTTCTGTGGCCCTCCATCGTAAGAGCGGAGTCCAGTAGCTCTCCTTCCCTTCTAACCTTCCCCGACTCATGTGTCGAGTACCCATTCTCAGCAGGGTGAACTGGGGGAAGTGCGATTCACACAGGTATCGAACCAGGGAGCTCATAGGCAGAGCTTTGAACCCTCAACCATCGGCTTCCCCAGTCCGCCAAAACAAGCTTCGTTACTTCCTGCGCCATTGAAATTAATCATTTTCTTTTGCTCTCGACATGACTTACTTTTGTAATTTTTAATTTGTTCACTTTTCGGCCAGTTTTCTTCCCAGTTTTCCATAGCACACTTCACCCTTCAACAGGTAAAAAGTTCGACTGATTTTAAAAATTCATTATTAAAAAATTTTACTTACTCATAACACAAACTTTGCTGATGCTTTGATAATAGTCACCAGTACATTGACACGTGCTATTACAATAGGCGTTTGTGTCCAAACATGCCCCATTTGTAGTGCATTTTTACCCAGGGATATGTCTGTAATTTAGAAAGAAATTAGGTCTATATCAGGACAATGTTGCTTAAACAAGTAAGCGTGCTGCCACACTGGGACTGCTGTCACAACACGGGCCCACCCAGTCACATTATACTGACACCGGGCCAACCAGTCCTAGTACTGTTCCCTACAGTGTCAGGCGTCTGGCAGACCAGTTACTAGACTGGGAATTAGAAAAGAGAGGTTTCTCAGACAGAAGAGACAGAAAACAATGTAAATACCAAAAATCAAATACCCAAAACAAAAACATCCCCCACCCACCCAAACCAGAATAAATTATAGATGTTTAATTTAATCGCTAGGGAACTAGCGAAATAGATTTTTATTGTAAGTACATATGACTTCCGTCCATTTGAGTTACCACCTATATACTTCTCTTTTTGTAGGACGCTCTCTCGCTCAACTTCTCTTCTGCTTTTATGTAATATATTTCCAAGCATTAGAAAATGAATTTGAGAAATGTGGTGAAGTTCTCTGTTTGTCGTCAGAACAGTACGACAGCACGAATCTTGTAGGTTGTGATCGGTTTCTGGAACACGCATTTTCAACATATTTGCGCCTGTACAGTGGGAAAGCCATGATGTCGCTCAAACCCTGTGCATCTTGGAAATGACAATAATAAAAACCAGTTTTACGCTGTTTTTCTTGAAAAAGTAAAGGTAGTTCTCTAGAACGGCGAGTGTTGAGAAATGTGTATGTGTGTGTGATACAAATCAGCATGCCTGAACTGATCCACACCAGTTTTGGCACGCGGGTTTCTTTTCATCCGTAGACCCTGTACCTAGGCCTAAACAAAAATGAATAAATATGACGATGCCCTTCAAAAGTCATGTACGCTGCGATCACAGTGCAAGGGAGATCATCACAAAATTTTTTCCCTTTCGTACGAAGAATACTTTCCTTTGGGTGTCTTAACAAGGATACGGCGGGCAAGGGAAGGGTTTAGGGGATTTGGGGTGGGTTGTTAGTAGAGGGGTAGGGCTGGGGCTTACAGAAGGGTTGGGGTGGTCAGGGTATGAAAATCACGGGCAGCGCCAGGTCCCCTGGCTAGTTGACAGTCATATACAGAGAAATTAGCTTAACGTTATGTCTTAATCAGAATATATTAAGAAAGACGACTTTTCTTTCTCTTTATACAAATAAACTATGCACGTATAATCATCCCTACTTTTTGTCCTTTTCTGTAAATCACAGAGTACATTCTTACTTTGAGCAACTGTCACACTCTGGGCTGAAAAGAATAGAAGAAATACCTGAAAAAAAGAAATAAAACTGAATAGTGCGCTGATTATTGGAAGGAAGGGTATGAAACTAATGCATTTAATATTAACAGATGTTAATATTCAACTTTGCCACGGGTGGACACGCACGCACGCACGCACGCACGCACACACACACACATACACACACACACATGAACACATATATGCATATATCCATATAATATTAAATCCTGTAAATTGAGATTTGAGCTCTACTGCCTGTCCTGTTATACCAAGTAGGTCCCAAATTATCTAAAGGCGCAGTAACGTTGTTATGTGGCTCCCTACTTCAACCTCCCCTATACGATCCAATTTTTCTTTTTAATGTGTCATGTTGTGCCCCGCTATATCTGTCGATACATTGCCAATCTCGGGTTGTTCCGCTGTTGCCGTGAACTGTTACATACTGCGTTAGACTGTACTAGTTAAATAAAGCAAAATGTGGCACAGGAATAGAAATTTGCCCTCTTTATAAAATTAACCGTGCTATTTATGATGCGACATCTAAAACACCATGTTAGGATTTCTATGAAGTGATACATTATCTCATATTGTTTAAAGCGTTAGAGGAATATCCTCTCTAGATAGCAATATCAGTAATATAACGTCTGCTCCCAATATTGCACCTGTCACATCTCCAGAACATGTTTTTAAGACACTTACCGGTAGAGGTAAAGTCCATGACAGGAGCGATGCAAATCGTGAGTCCATTTTTTTAAAAAGTCTTAAATGCCTTGAGACACGCCTTCACTTGATATCAACGCACCCACGAACATCAAGTGCAGACTGTCACCGCTTGCGACGATCTACAATAACAATACTATCAGCAGCAGGGAAATACCATGCAACGAAAACACTAACAGTTAATTACTTCACAGTCTGTGTGTCTTTCCAAGGAAACGTTCCTTCACTCGCTGCACAGAGTTAGGATCCAAATTTGAAATTTCGCGACGGATACGTCTCGAGACGCTAGCAATCGCAATAGCCTGAATCTATTTGCCTTACACCTCGTTGTTTCTGCCTAGATTTATGACCGGTCCACTTCCTGGATTCCTAAGGCTTTGAAAAAATATTTTTTGTCAAGTTGGGCAATGGAGAAAATCATACCGGGGCAAATCACTGGTCGAGCAGGTCTCCTTTGCAGTCGTTTCAAGATAACGCTGTTCTCAAGCAACGCAATAAATCTTGCGGATAACACAAAGTGTAGGCCCCTGAATCGTCTTCTGCCCGTTCTCTTCAACGGTAGTTTCAAAATATACAGCAAATATATGTCACTTTACCATACTTTCATATTGCAGTTAGCTTTTATTAGTGCCATCTGTATATATATATATATAGATTCCCAGTGCAGCAGATAAAGACTCATCATAGCTAGTCTGATTCTATTCATGGGACCTGCTTCTGATTCACCGAACTGTAAAGCACTGTGCATAGAAAGATTGAAATTTTGCACGTACTAATGTATTTGTGAATAAAACCCTGACTTAATTCGGAACATTATATTTATTAATAGAAATAATAAGATGGTTCCACTAAGAGAAATACCCAATGTTTACACGTTACACGAACAACGATTTCACAGTACCAGTGAAATATCTTAAGCATAATCAAATAATATATATTTTCAGTCACAGCAAGGATAATTCGTGTAAAAGAAGTACCCATTATTCACATCTTACAGCAGCAACATCTGCACAGTAACAATAACAATCTTAAGTATAGTGAAAGATATTTCCAAGGACAACAAGGGTAATTCGAGTGAGAGACTCACATTAAGTAGAATCTGATAAGTGTTGGCCGGACTATACAGTTCTTGACGGCTATATAATTCCAACAAATAATTATACGTTTTTGCACTTGGACTGATTTCTGCCAATTATCCAGAAACGAGATTATGCTTGTAATTCCCAACAAAATTCAACGTTTAGAAATTTTTGCACGAAGAAAATGAAAAGCTTAGAGTATAATGGAAATCGCCTAGGAAAATAACAACGATGAAAACAGCTGTCTAAAGTCAAGTCAGCAACGAAGGGACAATATCGTAACTGAATGGGAGGGGAGAGAACGATGAGGGGTTTAGGGTAAAGAGGAAAGGGGGAGAAACCCACAGTATCTGACGAAAACCGCGTTCAAAAGTAAGCGAGTAGGACAAGAGATATCTATCGGAAAGCACGGACGTCTGCGACCTTATGAAGGGAGACTAATCATCTAAGTGTATCAAAATTCCGCATTAGACTCCCTTTGCCAAAAAAAAAACCGTTGCCAAGGTTCCTACTAAACAGCAGCAGCGACAGAAATCACAACGGCTTAGGGGGCCTGGCTAGCTCAGCTGGTAGAGCTGGTGACTAGCAGATGGAAAGTTGCTGGTTCGAGTCCACGTGTAGCAAGGGATTATTTCCTGGAGTTGCACGTTGTCCAAATTGCATTCGGCTTTCTCCCCGTACATTTAATTGCCTGTCTGCACTGGCCATCTTACTGCTCCTATCAGTCTGGTGGTTCTTTCAGTGCATAGTTTAGCAATAGGACCCCATCCACCCACCACATAGTGCGAAATCACAGCAAGGTGGAAGCACAGTCCCTTTAAATATCCAACCAAATGACAACGGCAATTTTGAAAACATAGAAGCTTTCAAATTATCAATATATTCTGTTTAAAGTGTGTTGTAGAGTGAAAATCCATTGCACACGTTTCCCAAGTGTAAAATATATCATTGCCATACAGAACTGCATGCATACAGATAAGCGTGAGTACGCGTATAGACATATTTTAACCTCATAAAAAATGTACGCTTTGAAGATCAAAAGGTTAAATGAGCAGGATGTGGATGTCAGTAGAATCGTGCAAAAACCCAATACAAAACAAATTTTAACGTCTAGCGTTTTGATTTATTTGCAACGCAGTGCAGCGAGGTAGGTGGTCGGGCGAGAGCCGAGGGTAACCCGCCCCCCTCCCCCGGCTGACCCGTAACTCTGAGAGGTGGTCGGGCGGGAGGTGGGGGTGAACAACTCTCCCGGCTACAGCCCACCACCCCGAACGGGTAGACAGCCTACTAGCGTTTTCTGGCAAGTCCGAGTTCAGGGCTATAAAGGCAGCCGATGGGATGAAGATATGAGAGTGCGAGTGATTGATCTACATATGTCGGTAGATGTATATTGGAGTATTAGTTATTGTGTAACGGAATATTCTATGTTGTAACTGTGAAATAAATAGAATAGTACATTATCGCTGCCCTCTTTTATTAAGTTGTGCACGTGACAAGTAAGGGGTTTGAGCCGGTGTGAAAATAGATGAAATTAGGCAGCGATCACATTGTTAGTTTCCCCCTTCTTGACACATTTTATGTTATCGTAACTCTAGTTAACGAGCAGACTAGTGAAACACATAAACGCAATACCCCTAGACACACAACAGAGTATTACCACAACAAGAGGTTAAGGAGGACGTATATATTTTGCTCTGTAAGTAGGAACGAAGCTGTACTTTTTTGACTGAACAAATCCGGGATATGACGAATCCTGAATGTAGATAAAAAGTAAACCAGTATTTCATACTTTATTCCCTGACATCTTGTTTTGGTCCGCAGTTAAAAAATGGTAACATTGATGGGCCGTTTATCTGTCAGTCTTTTCTTCCCTTCTTTCTTCTGTGTATCTTTTTTGTCTTTTTCTTTATGTTTATTCCCTATAAGGCATGTAACAGAGATTATGTTTTTGAAATTGACATTAATTTTATTTTAACATCGGCTACACTTTTGGGTTGTACAAGCTGTCAGCAGTAATACTACCCCGGTATTTCAGTCGGTCTCCACAGTATAGTGGGGATGGGGCTCCACGATGGCGGGTGGCCCATGGCCGCTAGAAAATCTTGTCGGGACATTAAAAATTGTGTATACATACACAGTGGTACCTCAGGTTATCAAGGCAAATGTGTCGCTTCCTTTGCTGGAGAATCTTTCTGAAGTGGGCCATCGCGTTATCATTCCCCAGCTTTACTGCCCTGTTAGCAACAAGTTTGTTTGGATGACGGTTCACAATGATGTCGTCGGCGTCTGCCCGCTTGCTGCAAATTTCTTTAACCCTGGCAGTTGAAACGGTCACTGGCTCCTCATCTTCGGACCACTGCTCCTCCTTTAGGCTACTAACTAGATTAGCGCTAAGCGATGTTGGTAATGCGTGGCGTGTAGGCGTACTGTACGCGATCGTTTGTCTCCAACGTTAAAACTTGCTCTCTCTCTCTCTCCTTCGTTCGTAATCCGAGGCACTGTTCGTTACCCGAAACAAAAAATTTTCGAAGTTGTTGTTCGTAAACCGAATTGTTCGTCACCTGAGTCGTTCGTAACCCGAGGTATCACTGTATATATAAAGTTACCCCATCAGGTGATCGACTTTTTTTCTGTGGGCAGGGGGGTCTGGTTTTATTTTGTTTAGTTCTTCATGTGAGTCTTTTGGCATCTACTGGTGTTTTTAGTGATTTTTAGTGTTTTTCTACCTGATACCAAAATACCCCATGCACAGCAGCACATATATCGTCGATGGAAGCATCACGTGTTCAGATCACTGCGCGAACAAGACTAAGTTTGCATGCTTGATTAATGTTGTGATCGAGATGTTTCACCGTCTTCACTAACTTTGGCGGAAGTCTTAAAAATGTGTTACCGACAGAGTTGTCATTCAACAACATAAGCAGCAGCAACAACAACAGTAAAACTAGGCTGTTGCTGAATGTTTCATTAGGTTACTGAATATAGAAACTTACTTCACCATCATCGGGCTGGAGAAAATTTTGGAACCTCTCTATGTCTGTATATAGGTATGTGTGTGAAGATGTGGGCGACATACAGGTGAAAACACAAAGACGAACAGACTGACAGACGGACGAAGGGACAGACAAACAGACAAAATATTTTTTTAAAAGCCATGCAGAAGAGACGGGGTAACTGGAAGGCAGATCGTTATACCTGCTCCTAGCTGATTCATCTGACAGGGAAACGTCGAAAAATCGCTGGGCATAAGAACGGCTTTGCACAGTGCTTCGGTGAGAATCTGCCTGCTTGCTAATGATCTTGCATTGTCGGCATGTCTTGTTTGTGCGGAACCTTATGGATCAGAAGTTTACAGGACGAAAACTGGCAGGTTGTCATTTCTTTTCTAATGAAGGGGATGCAGACGTAACCAGTAGCTTCACATCACGTCATCGGATAGCGACCTTTGAAGGTCAGAGGTAAAAATAAAATGTACTTATAGCTTTTGAGCCCCTTAATCTCCGTTATTAGTAGCGGCAAGGATGCGAACAGTAATAATACCTCTGTAGCAGAAGATTTGTAAGCAGTTCGTAAGATTATATACAAGTCACCGGATCTGACTTGTAGCTGAGACAGTCCCATAGACCAGCTGGCGTTTCTGATGTCGGATGTGCTACTTACACATTTCACGTTCTTACTAGCTCTTTCTTCTTCCACTCTTTCGCCCCCTCCATTCCCTCCATCCCTCACCCGGTCTTTCTTCCCTCCGCCGTTTACACCCCGTGGTGTCTCCCATTTCCTCCCCCGTCCACACTGTTCTTTTCGAAGCTTAATTCCTTGCTCAGACTTTTTTGTTGTTTAAGTTATGTCAAAACGAACTATCACTTGAATCAATATATTACTGCAGTGTGTTAAGTTCTTTCTTTAATTCATTTTTCCAGCTAGAGGCAATGGCAACTTTAATTCACGTCGCGGAAGTCTTCCAGTTTTAGCAAGGTTTAATGAATTCTGATGGGATCTAGATCGTGCCAGGTCTGTAGGGTGCATTCATCACTGCTCATTCCTAAATGGTTATTGACATAGGGTGGGTTTTTTTACCGCAAAGAATTATTACCAGAACAGTTTCATATATTACTTATCAGTTAACGTGATTTGGGGCCCCAGTAATGCAGTTCTTCTACATCATGAAAATCTGATTATAAACCAAAGAGTATGAATGACATACTGTCGTATAGGCACCTGTCTATTTTATGGGGGCCATCATCTATCCCCAGGACAATGATTTCATAATAATAACTGCCACTCGCGGTAGTTTCGTGACTTTTGAATTACTTTGAATTACACCGTCCCGTGTGCGTCCTCCCTTCCCTATAATAAGCTCTTCTTTCTTCTCTTATTTTCTCCTGTGTCTCATTATACTGACCAGCAGTCGGGAAGTATAGTCATTCTTTTTACGTAAGTATTGCTTTTCAAGCAGGCCCGACAGGGGTGTCATTTAGTGATGTCCTTTGCATTCCGAGCGTCTTACTTCACAAAGAAGACCTCCCGTGCATCCATCTCTGATTACCTTCTCTCTCTGTCCTCGAACATTAGAACCCCCCTCCTTCCTCACCCTGCCCATTCAGAGAAAAAAATCTGAAGTAAGGAGCGACTTCAGCTCTCGATGAAAGTGAGACATGATGTAGGCTAAGTGGATGTCGTCTGCTCCCACCATTAGCCGAGTTTTCAGGTGTACTGTTTTAAATCCGCGGACTCAGGGCTTATGCATTCGAGCTGGGCTGCATCTCGTTTCTCTTGTTCTCCCGTAAAAGTGAGGGTTAACTGCGTCGGGGGTACGTCGGGGGAACAAGATTTAAGACCCCTTTTACGAACGGGGGAGGAGATGGGAACTCCCGTGCAATAACCCTGTCCTGGTGTCCATGTTGACAGCATAGCGCCTGCATTCATTTTAACAGTACCCACCCACCCACATCCCCACCCCCACTTTCTCGCGAGCTTCTATAACACGACGACACTGCTTGCTTTTGAGCTCGGTTCGCTCGACAGGTAAAAGAATTAAAAAAACCCTCTCTCTAGTCTCACCTCTCTCTCTCTCTTATCCGCGACAGCAGTGTGGGGGCCATTTGCATGTGGCATGCAGAGCGCAGGGCAAGGCGAACAGGTTTTGTTGATCTCAGCGCCACAGACGGCGGCCTAATGCGAGGCTCTCTCGCCCTGTCTCCTGTCTCTGGGCCACGAGTCCTTGAGTGGCTGTTGTTATTTTAGCCCTGACGTGGACAGCTGCGCGCTCTCTCTCTCTCTCTGTGCGTATGTGTGTGCAGGCTATGACGCCAGCCTGTCAACTCTAACCCCTGTTGACGGGAGACGGCGGTGCACCAGCCTGACACACTGCTCTTTACGGACTCGCTGTTCTCGACACTGGATAGACCTGCGATGTTTCCGCTGGTGCAGCTAATCAGCAAGTATGGTTAACCTTATCAGACTCGTCAGCGACGTTTCTACTGTTCCAGGCTAGATGTCAGACACGCCTTTATCGCCTCGGTGTGACTACACCTGCTGACAGAAGGTCACATAATTGTTCGGCTGGTGAAGTGCATCGGCAGAGATCTGTTCAAGAAATAGTGATTTATATATCGCCATCTGTTTAGCTGCAGATAAAGCCGCGTAGACCGTTTGCAGCCGTGTTAGCGTCTGGCGTCTTGACATTTCTGCTTAGCCAGCAAAAAAGTGCACTGTTTACTTATGAGATCGATCTGGAAAACAGATGGTTATACTAACGAAGCTCCGAGTACCCCTGGACTGCTAATACAGGTAGATGAAGACTCTACAACTGATCTACCCAGAAAGAACTGTTCACTCAAATGAGGACCGACCTTCAAGGTCATTTATTCTCCTTATCGTTGTACCTTTCGTCAAAACTAGACATCAGTTATGTCCTCCGGTTCCAGCTAGAGACAGTAGTGACGTCATTTCAGTGCTAGAACGAAATCACGCACTTCTGAAGAGTTTCCTCGAAATTGTACTAGGACTTTGTCCTTTTTTCCAGTAGCCAGCATCTGTGGAAAAGTGTTTTAAACGCAAAGAACTTGTGTTTACAAATGGTGGCTTCTGGAGACGAGCATTATTTTGAAAGAGAGAAAACTTTCTTGTAATATTACAGTAGATGTTTTCTAAATTCGTGCTGCGAAAGGGAGAAAGTGTGTTGGACAAAGGAAATCGTTCCTACTTCATCCTGCGAATTAATAAAGAGGTGACGGTGTGGCTCGGAAGAGAAGTTCAAAGTACAGTCATCTTGAATCAGCTCAGCCACACGTTCTCAACACTGTTGCGTCAACACCACTGTTGCTAATAATTATCACAGAAACTATGAATAGACATGGCGTAACAGGTTATAGGAGTTAACGAAAACTTTATATGCGCAGTTTGAAACCGATCTAGCCTGTCGTGGTGTGAAAAGCTTGCATACATAACGCTTCATACGAGCTATTGTGTTTTGCGCGAGGCAAGTCCCAGAAATCTACGAGTCCCGTCGGCGTTAACTCGCGCTGTTTTGGTGCAGTCCCTTCGTCGGCCATCATATGCTCCTAGAGAGCGCTGATACTGAGAAACAGCGGGGCACATTAACTGGGCACTTGAGCGATAAGCGATAAAAGAGCGGTGGATATTATTGCTGCTCCACAGCGCTGCTAGGCTGAGGGGAACTAAGTGGCAGTTACGACTGTTTCGAGTGGATGAAAGTGTTGACCCGAGGAGCAAGCGATGCGTATCTGTTATAACTGCACGAACTCACGTAAGCTCAGGCGACCTCAGGTCGTCTGCAACGAAGAAAGATGAAGGATGACGACAGCAAGCACACGGATAGCGCATGACAAATTGTAGTGTGTGCTGCCGTCTTATCGCCCTCGTTCTGACTGACGATCTAATCACAAAGACAAACAGAAGCCAGACGACGAAGTGTAGACTATTTAAAACACTGCAGGTAATGTTCCCTAGCGCATTTGAAGTCAGGTGCTGTGATCATGTTGCAAATCGCTGCAGTAGACTATCATTTGCTTTCTGGATGGAAGTGGTCCATAAGGAAATTTCCCTGTACCCTGCGGCGAAATGCAGTTGAGGCAAAGTATCACTGATCAAGCGCAGAATAGTAATTATCGACAGTGGATGGATATATATTTTACAGGAAAACTCAAATAAGTGTTTGTGAAGAAAATAAACATTTATGCATAGTCATTTTGCTATAAACTACCCTTGAACAAATCTTCTAACAAATCTGTCACAGTATGTAACTGAAGGATATTTTTTCCGACGTCAAAAAGGGTTAAACGCAAGGAACTAAATTACCCGGAAGTGATTTACAGTCCTTAAGACAATGACACTGACACTCACAGCGACAATGAGAGCAACAACGACAGTGAGAAGTGCGCAGGACCTGCAGGCGAAGTGATGAGGATGAGTACACTTCGGCTGGCAATCTTGGGAGACGCGAAGGTGGGCAAGTCAGGTGAGTGTTCGTTTGTTCGCATGCACGCAATGTTTGTGCTTCTTGCTGCAAACCTTGGAGAACTAAGAATTCAGCCTTGACCTCAACTAGCGGGCGCGAAAGGCATTATAGCCCATCAATCTACGGTCTTCGTTTTAAATTGTTATGCCTATAAAACACATTTCACAATCGTGTTATTTCTATTATTTGTCTCCCTCTCTCTCTCACACACACACACATCTTTCCTTCAACCCTTCAGGTTTGGAGACTATCTCGAGCTTGAGGCGCACGAATGAGCCAGTACACAAGCAAACGCACGACCACATGGACGCACGCTGAAACAGATAGGTAAACACGATGTACAGAAGCGTAACAAGACACATGTTATGCTTTAGTGGGGAAAAAGTTTCCAGTTAAAAGGCCTGTCTCTCTTTACATATTTGCGTTCTGCCTATCGAGTGATTTGCTCGGACTGCTGTGCCCCACAGCTTCTAAATACGTTTCTCCATGAGAAAGAAAGAAAGAAAAAACAGAAAGAAAGAGCACCGTTGTTAGATTCGATTCTCCAGCTTCCCAGTCCATCTCCAGAATCTGTCTCCTGGCAAGTCGTGATTGTCTTGCCCTTCGCACGAAGCCTATTCGAACCTTTGCTCGCTGTATAGGCTCCGGGGGTTCATCTGAAGGGGTTACACCTAGTCGGGACAGTAGCCTTGATGTGACGGAGAACATCAGACGTAGGGTATGACAGTTGTGGCGCCTCCTGACGAGACAGGCACAGTTACCTGTCGACTTCTTCTCTGTCCCTCCCTCCATTGTCTCCTCTCGTCGGTGTCTGTCAACTCTGTCTCTCTCTTTCTGTCTTTTCTCCTTTCACGATCCTCCCCTTCTGTTGCGTGTCTCTCCCCTCCATTTTTCTGTTTGTCCCTGTTCTTCTCATGGCCATTCGCGCGCGCGCACGCACGCACGCACACATACCTGCACACACAACGGGTCACACATACCAAAGTCAGTGCAGAGTCTGTTGTAAGTATTTGACATAAACCGTGTCAGGGAAACGTCATGGAGGATTATGTTTAGTAAAACAATGTGAAAAGGACTTTTTACACTGACACACCGCAGATTGTCTGGTTTTATTACAAGAATCCTGTTCACTTCGCGAGACTCTGCGAATAACGCCTGCACAATTAGCTTAGGCCTTGGCATTCTTTTAATGTCTATAAACTTTCCTGTGGAAAAGCATCAGCTAAGCTGTAACCGCGTTTTTAACTCATTCCTGTTAAACTTTATGCTTATTTAACAAACGCCTGCGTGTTCCCATGCATGCATGTCCCAATGGATACTTGACAGATATTCGATACTGCGGATTATAAAGTGCGCAGTGAGGTAGAATTAAGGAAGGTGTCAAACTGTTGTCAAGAAAATGCCGTCTATTGACATGACACGGTGTCCCAGATCACGTTTCTACACCTTGGTGTTTAGCCTTTGGACACAACATAATTCATCCCAGAACATTGTGTCCCGCCTCGGTCTTGGTGTTATTTTCCTGTTATCACGCGTGCTGCTGATCTTTGAACTAAAGTGCTATGTTTGCTGACAAAATGTTCGTACTGGAAAAATTGGCACACACAGTCATTGCACTCATAACGTGCTTTATCTTTGCTCGCAAAGGACATTTCTTCGATCTGTGGACTGAACATGTGCATTAATTATTCTGTTGCTTAGCGTGTGTGGGCAACACTATGCACGGCACCCCACCATGCGGAGAAAAGAAATCATATGTACTTTATGTTCAAAAGTTAACGTATTTTTAATCTTTGGTATAAACAGTCAGTCTCTATAACCTACAATGTGAATTTGTAAATCAGACGTAGTACAATAACATTAACAGTCAATTCACAGCGTCAGGTCAGGATTTTAACGAGTATTAAAGGTTCAGTATATTGACGCATCATCAGCATCGTGATTGGCCGCGCTGGTCATGTGGTCACTCGACAGTCAAATAACGTAAACTGACTTCAAACAACTTCCACCACAATGATAAAAGGTAAGTTTACATACTAGTTTAAAAGCACAGACCTAGATCTAGTGAAAGACCTTTCTTCGAAATTCTGACATCCCTTGCCGACACCTTTTGGGTGAACGTGTATTACTATATGGCTATTCTCCTGGCCTGGTGAAAAAGAGTGGTTACATTTTTCTCTCCTAAGCATTTATCATGGGGCTTGGACTTTGTGTCAGTCCCTAATTTTGTCAAAATTCGCACGGTTAGCTTAAACACCAATTCACGCCTTTATGCACGAGCACCGCACTGTAAATGCAATGGCGAATGAAAATAGTGAGCCGAAGGAAGCTCTATTCTTGAACTCTGTATAAATTCAAACCTGCAGCCACGTTATGTGGGCACAACACGGACGCAACGCAGCAGGATAGAGGACTATTACCGACAAAGGTCGCTGTAGATGGAACATTAAACATTAATTCACTACGGTGCAGCCTGCCTCAGTGGACCTCTCTTGAACACATTACAATATGTTTTACTGTGTGCTCAATGGTTATGATCCAGCAGCAATTCAATACAGGTGTTTCTGAACCACGTTATAACTCGTTCCAGGGTGAAGTATTTTGTGCTGTGAATATCTGTACATACGGTGGACACCTTTCTGTGTCCCGGCAACCTTATCGGTAGGACTTAGTCCTGCGAGAAAACGGCGGATAACAAACGCAGACTGGTTTTCCCAGTCCTAGCCGTCTTTATAATGACTGGAAGGCTACCTTTATCCTCTGTTTCCGCGTGCAAAGCTCTGCGATAACCGAATTTCCTTGCATGGGAGGATTTCAGCTGGGGCACGTAAACAAGGATCAGTTTTATTGTATCGTTCGGTAGCTAACCGTACGTACCAGACAATGAAGCGTTGATCTGAACTGCAGTTTAGGTGGGAGATGATTTGAAAAGGATCATTGTTAGCGATAGCATGTTCCCACCCTTCGTTGTCTTTTATTATGACCTTTTCCTGTTGTAAAATTGTATTACAAATATTACATTATTCTAATATGAACGACTTTTAGACTAAATTCACACAAAACCTGAACCCTTTTCTAAAATATAGAAATCAAAAGAACAGGAAACATTTCGTTAGACAGCTACTCCTTAATTTTTGCAGAATGAAAGGAAGTCTACAGGAGGGACAGATAAGTATAGTGGCTGTCTGCAAAGAAAACATCTCTGGTCAATGTATTTTCATGTACGAGATACCTCAAAATGTTTTTTCTTCCAGTGTCTCGCTAGCTACTAAACAAGATCGTGTGGTTTCGAGAACACAAGAAAAAGTGGTGTATTGTGTGGTCTAAGGGAAGGAACTCGATAGAAAAATGATTCCGCTATAAGAAAACACCAGTGACATCCTTGCCAGCGAATCCCCCTTTTTTACATTTTTTTAAAAAGTCATTGTAAACCCCTCTCCAAAGCGGGGGCAACCAACGCACTTTCTATTGGAGTATCTTCTCCTAAGCGATGGGAATAAATGGACCACACACAAGGTCATCCCTTTTCTAATGGTTTGGAATGACTAACAGCCACTAAGGTACGTCTCCTGCTTGCCTGAATGTATTCCCCCTTTCACCCCCTCCACCCCATGGAATTTGTTAGGGGCAAATCACGTTTGTCAAGTGTAGTAAAACAGTTGACAGAAAACCCTGTTGGCTGACGGTATACCAAGAGTATTTACAGTATACTGTGCGAAAGATGTCCTCTGTGTGTGTAGGTATGTCAGAGCTGCAACACACTTTTTAAACATCACTGCTATGTCCCTATAGGACTTCACGCTACGCCAATGGGTCACCAGGTTAAGCTTTCAATCCTAAAACTATAACAGGCACACAACTTGTTTGCAAGTTTTGGCATTTTAAACTTTCACTTATTCTATCAATTACTTACATTTGCTTTTATCGGTTCTTTATGTGTATTATATTATACACAGTAAGGAATTAACACAGAAAGGATGGAGGAAAGTAAGAGAAAGAGCAAAGGAAAGAAATTTGTAGGAGAACAACCGCAGAAAGTGAACCCCCTCCCCTCGTTTAAACTTTCTCCATTCTGTTACACATTTTTCTTTGCTGAACTGAAGACTTTGCTGACAGCGCTGTGCAGACAAGGGTGATGGCAACTCGCTGAGCTCGCTCAATCAGCCGAAGAGTTCTGGCGGTTAAACTTGTGTCGCACAATCTGTTCGCTCGGCCGTAACTACGTATCACACCAAAGCCCTCGCGTGGCTGTCAGCAGCCCTAGCACTTCCACTGACCACCTGCTCGGCCCGGCCTCCACTATTCCCAGATGGCCCTCCCCTCCGCCCACTAATCCAAGCAGCTGCGCCACTCCAATCTGTACCTTTGCCTTTACCTGCCACTTGTTTTCTGGGGACAACTCTTTGGCCCAAAGCAAGCTATCACCTGGCCCGGCATATCGGCACATTCCAGCAGAGATTAGCTTCGCCTACCTGCACGACGATGTTATCGTAGCGAGAGCAGAATTCTTCGGCGTTTCAAAGCAAAAATCGCCAGGAAGCTTGTAAATAGCCCTTCTGCATTCCTGGCGTGTTCTCGAATAGCCAAGCTTTAAATAACGGTAATTTGGGGATTGAATACCATAGCGATGTACCCCGTTTCAGTCACTGAAGAAAGGTTGGAGAGAAAGAGAGAGAGAGAGAGAGAAAGAAAGAAAGAAGAGGGAGGGACGAAGGGGCCGAAAAGAAATTCCATTCCATTGTTATAATATCTCAGACGGGTTATATTGCCACTAGTGGTACCATCATTTGCTGTATTGGGTCCTCGTGGTCTGTTGTGTCCCCATTGTACTTACCTACTTGTTTATCGGTTTTGTAAAACACGTAGTGCCTAATTCTGTTGCGATGCCGAAGTATAGAAACTATCATCATCATCATCATCATCATCATCATCATCATCATCATCATCATCATCATCATCATCATCATCCATCATCAAAGAGAGAGAAGCAATAAATTGAAACAGATTAACAAAGTTTTCAGGAGAAATAAAATTCATCGCTTAAATGTTTTTGTTATGAACAGACCATCTGAAATTGCGCTACCTATAATTTAAGACATCGTTTACTGCCGATAAATAAGGAGGGAACCTGTGTTCTGGTCGTGAATCAAATCACACCCTGTGCCTTGTGATCACAAAACAAAACAAAGTTAGAAGTCCTCCCTGACCTGACCTGTTTTCGCAGATAAAATTTCCAGTTTTCGGTACGTAGCAACCTGGCATGTCAACAATTCTAGGAACTTTGACCTTCAAGCTGAACTAATAATCCGCTGTAGCGAGCGGTATTTTGCGAATTCCATACACCCCGCTGTCGTAGAAAAACCCATGGACTGTACGAACAGTCAATTTGCCGGACACCCGGGTCCTCAGCTATCAGCGTGCTTTGCATGGGAAGCAACAAAAGCTAGATAATGCTTTTGTGCCTGTTTCACCTCTAGCTGAGCTGATTCCGGATAGTTGTTAATGTTAATCTTCGGGTGCATACTATCGCAGAAAAGCTGAGAACAAAACAGCTACGCTGGCCAGAATGTTATCTCCGAGATAGGGTCTACCCGACTTTCTGCTAAAGTATCTCCACTTTTATTCCTGTCGTGCGGTGTTGAAATATGCTAAAGAAGACTCTGAAAACTTTCCAAACCAAGCTTTTGTTGGAGATTGAGGCACTTCCATGCTGGTCCCTCACTGTTCGACTATCTCAAGTGAAGGCAGTGGCAAGAATTAAATTAATGCAAGCAGTCGTCTATTAGCACAGCTATAAACCCGTTTCTAACCACAGCTATAAGCCCGTTTCTAACCACAGCTATAAACCCGTTTCTAACCACAGCTATAACCCCGTTTCTAACCACAGCTATAAACCCGTTTCGAACCACAGCTATAAACCCGTTTCTAACCACACCTTTCCGTCACAAGGCAAAACGTATCTCCTCACAAAAGACAAGACCCAGTTCCACGAAAGTGATTCTTTAAATTCTATGCTTGCAGATGGGCTAATTTGTTTTTTATCCGACTTTTTTACCTGACAATGCGAGCCACGCAAAAGCTGAAGGGAAACAGTTGACAAGATGTCTGTACTGGACATGCCATCGGTACATTTTCGATTTAAATATCGGCAACAAACAGCTTTTCAAAGAGATTGAAAAGAAAATCTCCATTTGCAGAAGCTTTTTTTGTTACTTTAAAAAAAATCTTTTTCACCTAGACGCACCTCGCGTCTAACTCAGGCTTTGTGGAAACGAGAAAATAATGTCTCCTAGAGTTTCAATGGCAGACATGGAAATTTAGTGAAACAGATAGGGCTATCTCTATTGATTGCCTCCCACTTCACTATTCCGACGGCTCTTTTTTCTTTTTTTTTCTTTTTTTTTTTTTTTGTCTCTCCTAAATCCACTTGGCTTCGGCTGCATACGTACCCAGTTAAACTCGTCTTTGAAATGCTAACGTTGGCTGTTTGATCACGTAGGGCCGAAATCAACAGCTTTTAAAGTGTAGCTTTCGGATAGTCCCCACGCCGAAGATTGCCGAAAACTTAGCAGGGAACACAGCAGCCGAATTGACGTCATCTCCAGAAGGAGGAGCTAGGCCTACTGTTGTTTAGTCTAGACCAGAGTGTAGCTTTTTACAATGCAACTCACTATCGGCTTTTCCATATTATGAGGAAATAGAAGATGGAGGAAAAGATTGAAAACCATTATATTATGTGTTTGAGACATTAGCTTCCGGGAATGGTGAGAAGAAACACACATGCTGTCTAGCACAAGAACCAATCGCCACAAAGAACTCAATGAAAACACGATGCACTGATATGATAGATTTTTCGTCTTCGTTGTTAAAATATTTTGATTTTCATTATTTTTTGCATTCCTTATGATCTATCTTTATTAACAAACTTTCGATCAGAATCGGTGGAATAAAAATCATGGATCAGTGGATAGTAGACACTGTCGGCAATTCATGTCAATCGTTTGTAACTGTGGGAAGAATACAAAAGGAAGTATTTATAGGAATTTCAAACTCGTGTTTGGGAAACAACTCATGAAAAATCAGTGAACCAATGTTGGGTTTACATTGTTGCAGGGTAATTCAGTAAATTTGAAAGTGTAAAAATATTTAAATAGTACTGGTAGTGGTAATATAGATTAAAAAACAAATAACCACGCAAATGGCACCAGGTTCCAAATAGCAGAATATTTTAAAATATGCACGAGTGAGATATGGAAATACTGTGGCCTAAATTTTTCATCCTCCTGGTTAAAACGCTCTGCGTTTTACACAATATAGATAAAAAACAACTAAAGACTAAAAACATTTCACAAACAAAAACCTTTACAAAACACACATTACAATGATGGAAAACGTATAAGTACAACCATAAACTATTAGACAACAATAAAACAAAGGACATAAACATGAGTAAAACTTGTTCAGAAATATTGTAAGCACAATAAACAACATCAATAATAGAACAGCAGAAACTAAAATACTGAAACATAACAAGCGCAACAACCTTAATAGGTACTCGAACAGATGGATACAGATTAAGTGCTACATTTTTGCTACGTGTTTTTGTTACTGCAGCTCCTGTACAACACACTGTCACGTTACGGATGGTTTTCTTCAGCGCTGTATTGTTCGTTGTATTCTTTTTTAAGATCGTCTCACTTCCTTTCATTCATTGAATTGATAGTAAGCTTCCTTTCATTCATTGAAGGATTGACACGTTAGTGACGCATAAAATTGTGTAGTCATAGAAAGAAAGACGTCACGCGTTCTTTCATAGAAACGCGTAGATATCAGCTTCGAAGAACCAATGAGAAGGTCTAAATCGTGTTGTTAGGAGAAACAGAGAAAACTTTGGGGCGGTGGTAAAACGCTTGAGGAGTTTTGGAAGGGACGTTACAGAGGTCAGACGTGTGTGCAAGCTTGCGAATCTTGCCAACGGTTTTTTTCTACAGAACTAGACGCGTTGCTATTCCAGAGAGAATATTCTT
>SMGT01003185.1:34088-47797 GCA_004794575.1 Lanistes nyassanus
CTTACAGCTGACTGTTCTCGATATGGCCGTACATACCCGCTAGATCTTACAGCTGACTGTTCTCGACAGGGCCGTACATACCCGCTAGATCTTACAGCTGACTGTTCTCGACAGGGCCGTACATACCCGCTAGATCTTACAGCTGACTGTTCTCGACAGGGCTGTACATACCAGCTAGATCTTACAGCTGACTGTTCTCGACAGGGCCGTACATACCAGCTAGATCTTACAGCTGACTGTTCTCGATTCTGACGTGTTCTCAGAACTCCACCGGCACCTTGGACGACAGCCGCGTCAACTGGGCGGACGCCTTCGTCATCGTCTACAGCATCTGCAACCGTCGCTCCTTCCACACGGCCCGCGGGCTGATCGAGGCAATCGGCAAGACGAGGACTTCCGGGTACGTGCCTGTGCTGTTGCTGGGCAACATGACGGACCTGGAGCACCGGCGGGAGGTGGGGGTGGAAGAGGGCCACGAGGTGGCGCTGGAGAGCGGTTGTCAGTACTACGAGGTGTCGGCGGCAGAGAGCGCCCTCAGTGTCAGCATCGCATTCCAGGCGTTCCTGCGAGAAGCCAGGATCGTGCAGCAGCAGAGGACTGCCTTGTTCAAACGCCGTAGGAGCTCTCTAGGGTCTGTGAGCAAGAAACTCGGCGCCATGTTCGGCAAGAACAGTAGCAGCAGCAAAGATTCTAACGGAGAGGCCGACAAGAAGAAAATGACGACGGACTCCACCGACAAGAAACAGTAGTGGCGGCTGGCAGACCGTGTCGACATTCCGATAGCCCAGAATCAAGCAGGCAGCTGTTGGCGGACTTTGGTGTACATTTCGTCACGCGGGCCCCGCCATGTGAGAAATGCATTTCAGGCAGAGTCTGCCCCTTCCTTACATCCTTCCTCTGTCAAAAAACGATTGCAATGTCTTGCCTGTCTCCCTTCCTTGTCCAAAAATGTGAGTTTAGGCACACAGAGATTCATAAAAGTCAATATCTTACGCATGCCTACTTACATCTTCTCCTGGCGTAAAAGGAGATTTTCGGGACGCACCCGCACACACACACACACACACCAGTTTGTTTGGTTTAAGTGAACAGTGAAGCAAAATTTCTTTGTATATGCAATTTTTAAGTGACACACGCCATATGGTTTCATATGATGTTTAAAGGAAGGCGTTTGCACTCTGATTAAGTTTGTAAACCATTTTATAAGGATCCTTTAGCATATGTGTGATCTAAAATATCTGGTAAATGTTTGTCCAAAAAAATCTGACAATTCGAAATTGCAGCTTCATTGTTTTGTAGCTGCTGACACTAAAAAATTAGAGGCGCTGATTCTTAGAACTTCTTTCATGTACTCCACTGGATGAGAAATGATGTTACTGAAAGATTGATTTTAAAGAGGGGGGACTCTTATTTCCTTCACTTTTTCGTTGATTTTATAGTTCTGGTATTTTGTTTTTCGTTGGGATGGGGTTGGTATATGAGGTGGGGGCGGATAGATAAGAAGTTGTTTTTTTAAGACAGTTGGATGGAGACAGAAAGAAACATGTAAATTCATTTCTGACAGCTATTTTAATTAATGCATTGACGTCTTGTATCATACTTACGTGCCATATTTGTATGTAGTCATTTATTTCTTTAATTTTTCGCTCGACACTTTTACATTGATCCGGTTTTTTCCTTATATCCCAAAATGTATTTCCATTATTTGCTTCAACGCAGAAATGAGTCTGCCTCTATCGCTTTCTAAATGACTTAGCACATCGATTTTCTTTAATCTCCTTATGTAGTGACTTTCTAACTAGAAAAGCTTGTAGCCTGTTGTACGCCTGTGTTGAAAGCGGTGTGGTTGATGTTTGCTTGAAATAATTTACTGCAAAAATTTACTGTTAGAGATCTTTAATCACTCCACCACAAAAACGGATTAAAAGCCTGATTCTGCTCCGATCCCAGTTTTGTTGTAAAATATTCTTCGGTTTCGATTATTGCTCGTGTGTGCGTGCGTGCGTGCGCTTGTGTGCGCAGTTATGTTAATATTATGGCGTTGCCATAACTCAGAGTAGACAAGGTCACTGTCCTCTAATATTCTGACCTCAAGTATTTAACTTGTCCAGCTAGAAATGTAATTTATATTGTCTATTTCCAAGTCTATCTTTAAACACCACGTGCTGATCTGTTGTCAGCTGGAAATTCAGACAGGATACAAGATCTGTTTCATTTATCGTTGTCTTGCTGGAAAGTGGAATATCGTTTTACCTGACGTGCGAAGATCAAAGAACACCTCTGTTGCTCGCTCCATTTCGGTAAAGGAGTTCCACTCCTAACACTGTTCTTATGTGTCACAAATGTGCGACGTATTCTAAAGCCACGTTAGTCACGTGCTGTTTAGAAATTCCAAATGGAATGCCCGAGTTTTTCTTACCCCGACCCCTTCTGTAATCCCCACCCTACCCTTTTACTACCCTCACCCTTACTCCATCCCGAACCCATACCCTTGCCTGCCGTCTGCCTGTTGTGGGCCAAGGCAAGGTAAGGTACTCTTCGTATGAAAGGGAAAAGACTGTGTGGTGATCTCCCTTGCACGCTGATCGCTGTGTACATGACATGTTAAGGACGCCGTCATATTTATATTTTTATTTTTGTTTAGGCCTAGGTACAGCCTATGACCATCTGCGGGTGAAAAGCAACCCTCGTGCCGTATTTGATGTGGATCGGTTCAGGCGTGCAGATTTGTATTACAAAGACACCCTGCCACAAACTTTCGGCGTTATATATTAGATTTCAAGAGCAATATTGTTGTTGTCTTCGATTGGAGAAATCAACTTGGATGAAGATGATAAACGGAGGATAAAACAAAGAGGAAGAGGAGTAGAACGAAAAGAAAATAAGACGGAATCCTTATAGTCGCTATTTAATCACATTACCAACAATTAAATAGTAAAGCCACCAGCATCTATAGTAGGTTTAACTGTAAATGCTTCATAACACCAGAAGAAGCAGGACCCTCCACAAGAAATGTATGTTGCTAGCAGATAAACAGATACACAATGAGAAGATATGATCTACAGAAAAAGCGTTGTTTTTTATATCAGTATATCACAACTGGTTTCATACAATTAATGTTTGTGATCATGACATAAAGAAGGCATGTCAACAGCATAAAGAATCATATCGTAGTAGGCCCTATATACCAACACCAGAAGCTGTAGCAATTGCAGTTACAGGGCACTCAGTGATCAGTGAATAGTGTGTGAATCTACTTGTCTGCATTTTCTGGAAGTAATACCTAAACAACACACTGCACTTGTCTCTGTAAGTGCCATTGTATGATTCCACCTTTCTTTCTGGCTGATAGTGCCGTCACTGTGACCACCGACATTCCCTCAGTCATCGGGGCACGTGCCGTTACTAACTGCAGGACTCTTGGACAGTTCTTAGTCTAATTCTACAAGGCTTGCACGGAAACTGAGTTAAGCGCACAGTGCACCTGTCTTCTGAAGTGAATATTAACATTATTTGCACGTAAAACTTCAGATACCTAAACGAATTTTTTTTCTGTCTATGCGTTTGTCCATGTTTGTGTACTTGCCTGTTGCTCTGTCGCTGTGCCTTTCTGTGTATTGCTCTGTCCATATTTTGACATGTACCTGTTGGCGTCAGTCAATTAGACCACCTGTCTACGACAATCTCTTGCACGCTTGGAATAATAATGTTCATGCGTAAGTAATCGAGGTTAGGATAGTCGTAACCGGTACGCCTCCGTCGAGCATCGTTATGTGAGCTCTGTGCAGTCACCAAAAAATCCCGTCCCTGCTAATGTTGTTGACATACACACGCCACAGCGGGGAAGGTTTAGGAGTGCTACCACAGCAAATAGTGTTAGAGACAGCAAACACCGATTGGCTGAGTCAATACGCTCTCGGCTTGACCTTGGCCAGGCGCTGGTCTGTGGCCCGTCAGGTTCTGTCCTCTGTGAGAGGTAGTACACTGGCCTGTACACTGGGCTGTACTTTCTCTATTTTCCCTGGACTGGGTGGATCGAACGTTTGTACCTGCATTTCCAGTCATAACAACACTCGTAAGCACCCGCTCATCTTGTGTATGTTGAGTGCACTTTAAGGAATGGTCAGTAAATACCAACTCTCATGCAACCCAGCCCTGGTCAGTTTCAAACATTAGGACTGTTTTGATTTCAAAGAAGAATATCGATCGGTGTCACTAGAGTTTTTCGTTGCGGAAAGACTGTTGCAGCTGTATGAAGCTTCTTTTCTCATTTTCAACCCCATTTCCCTCCAACACAAAGTTCCTCGCCCAGCCACCTGCCTGCTTCCCTCATATTACCAGAATATAACAAGAATGTAACTTAAACACTTCGTTGCGGTGCTTATAGTTAGGTGTGTGATTTGAACCGATTCCTGCGGTTTTTAACACGAAAGTCCTACACTACACTCTGATGAAAATTTTAAAATAGAAGCCGCTGGCAAGAGAAAACACACACACACACAAGGCTGGATTGTTATCTGGACACGGCAGGTGGAAATCCCAAACAGGGAAGGGCAGATGCACAACAACAATCACCCCGACCCCTTGTACCTGTGCGTAGGAGTGAAAACAAGAAGTATTTCCGATGTCGTTTTGGCTTCGTTCCAAAGAGTGTTACGAACTCCTCGACTTTCTTTTCAATCTAGCTGGGGCGCGGTTGCGCTCCCGCGCGCGAGTGCATGTGTGTTGGAGTAGGGGGGCTTAGGGGGACAGGCGTGGATAGGGGGGTGGGTGGGTGACAGAGAGGCAGACAGCCAGGAGATGATGATGACGACGACAATAACAACGCCGGTACGTTACTATGGGTCATATTTCACGTCTCCATGGCTGGCTTAGGCACAAGGACGCGCACTCAGAGACAGGCAGGCACAGCTCCCACAAACTGCCAATCATTAAGCGATTGCCTCCCTTACCTTCGAGCCAAGGTCGATCTAGTCACTGGCTGCACACAGCGTCCCAAGACGCGTTTATCGACGGTCGATATTGCTCAGCATTGTTCGTACACGTTGCTGGTGTTTAGCTTTTGTCATGCGCAACGGCTTGCAATTTCTGCCGGTAGACTTTAATCTTTCAGGACAAAACAACCAGCGTCATTCGGAGCATTATACAGGCTAGCATTATACACAGCAAGACGCGGTAAGCCTCTCTGTAAATCTCTCGTTTTGTTCTGTAGACTAAAACGTTTCTACTTCCCGCGAGGTTTACGCATGCACACAGACACCACGCACGCTCGCAAACAAGAGAAAGGGAGGGAGAGAAGGAGATGGAAAGATAGAAGGGACTCAGTTCTAAAAACGTGTCTCATTAACACACGACAGCCACCCATTGTCGAGCCTGACATCACAGTGTGAAGTCTGAGCATGCACATGCCGATTGGAAAGGAGGAAGTAATTTATTTAAACATGATGAAATTTGATACACAGCTACCTAATCATGAACAAGTCTGTCACGAAAAGTATCAAAATGCTTGTATGTCCCTCCCCCCTTAAGACACACACACACACACACACGTACGCGCGCGAACATATATGTATGTATGCATTTCCAGCAATCATCGGATTCCAGCAATCATCGCATTACTAGTTCGTTGGTCAAATTAGGAATGAGAAAACAAGTTTATCCTAATAGGTAGTGCTTTTATTTTTAGACTAAAGCAATAGTTTTTTCAGAAGATTCTTTTTTTTTCAATCATTTAGATTTAGATCATGACTAGTCAGCAAAAGGGGAGTGTACTCATTCCTGACGCCATGACATATTGGCGGCTAAGGATCAACGACTGGTATCCCGACCGCCATTCTCACGTCTACGTACTTCCGCCCGTGCACTTCCGGAAGGTTCCCTACAGACTGACGACAGTGTGTGACCAGCCCGTTCTTCTCGTACAACCCCAAGGTCAGGAGCCCCTCCAGCTTCCTCCAGGGGAATCTTCTTCCACGCAGACCTTGCCTTCAGGTGATTACAGTCCTGCCAAAGAATGTGTAGCATCTGACGCAACGAAAAGTAGCGCATGTGACCGGATGTGGTCGGAACTTCCAGAATTCAAATCTCAGCTCAAGAAAGTGCAGGACACTGACATAGTGGACGATGACTGCCAGCAGCGTGTCCTGTACTGCCTTCAGCAGTATGGGAAGGAGCGAGGGGAAGCGATGTTCATCGTGTCGCAGCTGAACTTCTCGGACTACCTGAACGAGCCGTCGTACGCTGCAGCAGCAAAGGAGTTCCCCCATCTGCGCTACCCCCGGCCGTTCACCCTTGGCAAGCAGTATAGGAAAGGTGAGTTCGACGTTCTCCTTATTCACCGCGAACACGGGGTGCTGGTGGGGGAAGTGAAATCTGTCGGCTACGATCCTGCCTACAGATCGGACGACATCGTGGCCCGGAAAGTCGAACAGGCGCTTGAGCAGATGAAGAGGTCTGCAGCTGTAGTCAAACACCTCGTGAAGGATCTGTCTGCAGAGTCTGAAATACCTGTTCGCACAACACTGATTCTACCTTTCATTGAAAGAAGACAGCTTCTCCAGGTGCTGACAAATCGACCAAAGCTGGCAAAGGTAGGGAAATCATGTGCATACCCAATAAACAATAGCCAGTGAACAGAAAAGTAGATGGGAAAATCATACTACTATCCAAAAATGAAATATTCAAAACAAGTTCATAATCAAACAGAAGTGTAAATAAGAGCAAGTACCCGAATTGTAAATAAAAGCAAAAAAGTCAATTCGTTCGCACTTCAATGAGATTTTAATCGCAGTACAGGAGTGTTATATATTGAACCTTTGTTCGTTCGCAGGATTTTGCAAAAAGTCTGGACCTCAACACGTACGAAGCATCTCTTGCCGCCGAGTTTTGCCTTTGCGCAGACGAGCTGCTCAGCACCAGCTCGGATTCTTGGGAGCCATCGCAAATGGACACGTGGTGGGAACACAGATTGCAGAAGACTTCTGGTCCAGGCATCAGTGAATCAACGTACGACAACATCCTAGCTAGGTATACTTGATAAATATTCAAGTTTTAGGAATTTTAGAACCTGACTACCCAAGCCTTCGCATGTTTTCGCAGTCAACTCAGAACGATTGAAGCGGTCGGTATAAACGCTATGTCTCAAAGTGTTTCAAAAATAGTTTCAATGCATTAGAATATCTCAGCTGAAAAATACATGCTTGATCTGCCAGTTATGGTGAACTGACTAGAAATTCAAATATCGAATGTGTATTAGTTCAGTTAATATCTCAATTTTATATTTGAAATAAATTATATAGAAATCGATTCCTTGTACAGTCATTTTAATGTCACTTTAAGAAATGAGACATGACTTTGGTAAGGGAAACGTGTGTTGATTGATTGATTGATTGATTGATTGATTGATTGATTGATTGATTGATTGATTGATTGATTGATCGATCGATTGATTGTCGAAGCAGATTTTGTGGCCCAGCCACGACTGTTGGCGTGTACTGTATCAGTCCGCCGCGGCTCGAAGTGCGGACCCTGTCAGAAGCCGTATCGGAGGCTGGCGAGAGGCTGTCACGGCTCGTTCTCACCCCGCAGCAGATCGACCTGTTGTCGGCGCTACTACCCAGGGTGTTCCTCACAGGGCCGCCGGGCACGGGTAAGTCCCTCGTGCTGGTGCTGAAGGGACTGCAGTGGCTGAAGGAGGGCGAGGACGTTCACGTGGTCAGCACGTGGTCCAACAGTTTGGCCGCGTCCCG
Source organism: Lanistes nyassanus (assembly GCA_004794575.1). Taxonomy (NCBI): domain Eukaryota; kingdom Metazoa; phylum Mollusca; class Gastropoda; order Architaenioglossa; family Ampullariidae; genus Lanistes; species Lanistes nyassanus. The sequence goes on from SMGT01003185.1 coordinate 41,837, forward strand.
CCTGATTCATCACCAGCTGATGCTGACGCTCAGGTCCTTGCCGACCGCCGAAAACGTCACGGGAAAACCCCACCTGCACGATTTTCAGTTCTACGAGGATGAACACGAGGTGGACAAAGCTGTTGATGTCCTGGTGATGGCAGCACAGAGGCAGCGAGTGAATGTTCTTATCGATGAGTTCGAGAATGGCGACCAGTGAGTTGAAAAGAACCAAGGAAGTGCACGAAATTTATTCACGTGGTTACACATTGTGCAACATTTATATTTCTTATTTAAAGAAAGTCTACTGTGTTGGTGCATTTTGATTACAGAAGTATATATATTTCCAGATGTATTTCTGAGAAAAAGAGAGACAGAGACAGAGATGGAGTGAGAGACGGAGTGAGAGAGAGAGAGGGGCCGGGGTGTCCCATACATTAAAGTCAAGGCATGCTTCATCGAATATTGCCTCGTTGTAAGTGTTGGAGACCATAGATAAAACGTGGACACCTTGGGCGGTACTTTTATCTGGGTATGCCGGTTATGTTGGATGAAATAACAAAACTTTGTCAAGACTGCCTCGTGAACAATCCTTGCTTCCTAGATCATGAAGTTTCCATTCAGCATATAAATTTATATAAGACGTGAGCTAGCTGCTCTGGAGCTAAAGGAAACTGGGAAGTTTAAACAGAAACACGATAAATGATATGCTGATAGCGGTTTGCTGGTATAAAAGTCTCATCGTCCGCAGGTAATTGTGCAGTGGGGCTTGTGCGATGAGCCAAGCTTTGAGCGAATAGCCATCAGCGTCACCACCCTCTACACGGTGCACTACCCCTTGACCAAGACAGAACACACAACACACTGAATAGAAATATGAATTCACGAACAGACTTTGATAGAAAAACTGATAAAATAGGATCAGCTATTCACTTTAGTTCCGCAACTGACATCTTGCTGAATTGGAGCTGAACAATAACAAAGCAACCTGCCAGTTTATCACAAAACAAACATCGTTGGATCGAGTTGCCAGGTTCGTTATTTGAATTTGTCGCTGGTCCGTGGCTTTCGAACTTGCGCATACAAGAGTTCTGTGGTATCCGCTCCTCGAGAGTTTTGCAAGACTCCGGCAGGCTGCAAAGCAACAGAACCATTGGCACTTGTGCCCGCCGAAGACTCATGTTCTGGCTGTCTTGAAGAAGTATTGTTGTAGACCCAATTGTCGACGGACTCGGCAGTCTGCAAGGTGGCCGAGACTTCATGCAATCCTACGCCTCCGCAGGCACTGTCCAGCGATTTCGCATTCGTGTACTCATCGTCTGGTGCATTCTTCGACAGTCTGTTCCTGTCCCATACGTCTTTGGTTGTTTCAGCGCGGGTGGGTGGGAGCATGCTTAGCTCATCACACTCGCTGTATATGCCGTCCGTGGGACGGAGCACTGACAGCCCAATGTCTGTCTCAATTACGTTAACGTACTCTGAATGACCGGCTTGCGTGGACTTCGCTGCGTCTTGAGATCCAGCGAGAATAGAGATAATCATGTGACTTGTCTCGTCAGAGGTCTCAGTAGCAGTACATGACCTTTGACCACGAGCGGTTCCTTGATGATCGCTTTGAGTGACGTCACTGCTTCTTGACGTACTCCGGAAGGTTGTTCGTGAGGCAGTGCTTGTTCGTAGTTTTCCAGATCTGAAGTCAGAAGTGTACGAAGATTTTATTACATTCATGAGGTAAAATGGAAAGATATGAAATTCTGCTCTAAAAACAAAATCCAGAACGCAAGTTGCATTCTGCGGGCATCTTGTTACTGAAATGAATTGTAAGCTTTAGGTGAGTGATTGTAAGAGTGACAGTAATACACAGACGAACTAACAGACCGACGAACAAACAAACTGAATGATTGCACCTGGATGGTCTGGAAGAAGCAGGGATCAGTAGATGTCGCGGACAGATGGACATGCAGAGAAACGGTCGGCCAGCACGCCAGACCACTAGACAAAGTAGTGCAGCTATGTGACTGTGCCCGATGTATGTTTTGTATTTGGAAGACCATGAACCTCCCCCTCCCCCAACATTCACACATACACGTTTGCATGTATGCAAGAGACAGCCAGCCCACATTGTTGCGAATTTGAGATTACGGGTTGGGTTTTTTTTGTAGTTTGTTAATCTTTTTTCTACCCCCCCCCCGACCTCCCGCATAAACTGACACATAAATAATTGCTTACCTCTTCAAACACACCAGTACCACAGTCAGCAGAACGAAGGCCAACAAGGCGCCAACTCCCCCTGCTCCCGCAATGATGGCCAGCTCTGAAAAGACCGTCAGGTAGACAAAAACTAGAATGTCAGACGATTGTCTGGTTACTCGTTAATAATATTTGTAGACAGTAACATGACACCGTACTTTGAACATGCCTAACATTCGTTTGTCTGCAACCTGATCTGCCCCATCGCTCTGGAGAAATGTACGCCAATAGAAATTTGCTATGGTTGGATTGGACAGGGGGTCTCCAATGACTTGGTAAAAAAAAAACTTGGTAAACATGGGGTTCGCCGGTAAGGGATATCAATGGTGTTTTTCAATAGAACCATTTTCTATAGAGTTCCTTCCCTTAGAGCATACAATACACGACTTCTTCTAGAGAGTTCCTTCCCTTAGAGCGTACAATACACGACTTCTAACCTGCTCTCGAAACCGCACCGTCATGTTTACTAGCGAGACAATCACGCCCACCATGTTGCTGAATTCATTTCCCGCAGCCTTTTACACAGAATTGACACCGGGTGGATTTCAGGTAGAAATCATTTCATTCCTTTTAAATTTTTCTGTTTTCTGACATGTTTTTAGGGGTGACAAATTTTTTTTCTGCAGTTTATTATAAGATACATAGAGACCACAGGGAAAGTGATAGCGGAAAAACTGCATATTTTCATACTGTGCATACAGTGACTACATCTAACACCAAATAGTAAGTACTTATTTAATGCGATTCTATAATTATTTTGATGTCCAAAAATTGGTCTTTAGAAATACCTCAAGTAGATTACTGCACTTGTGGTAGTCTTCAAGCAGAATTTATTTCAAGCGTGCCGCAACCTGTCCCGATGCGTACGCAATGGTAGTCAATAGTCTTAAACCTACCTCGGGAGCTGCGTCTTACTGTTTTTACATAAAACAATCTCGCTAAGTAAAATTTGGTGTTAAACCTAAGCACAATGTTCGAAGGCGTTATAAAAGATTTGTAAAAGAACTAAAGATTGTGTTTACCTGTATGTTTAGGTGCTTCTTGGTCCTCTGAAACCCAGACAAAATAAATGGAAACAACACGAGGAAGTTAAACCGTCTAAAATCTACAACAGAAGCGATGTAACGTTATTGTTGTACAAGTTAGAAGAGAGAGTTACGGCACAGCACACTCGTGCATCACTTCAAACGCCGGCGGGGGGTTTGTCTAATCCTCAGTCCTCAAGACGATCGAGCCCCCTTTTTCCCCCCACTGGTCATACCAGGACTTATATAGTTTGCTTAACTGTTAAGGTTTAAATTTCCAAGATCCGCAAGTGTGGCTGTGACTGGCAGCTGTGCTCTGAGTGTGCTCTGTGCTCTGAGTGAATGTTTTGGATTATGCTGTGTCTGCACATGGGTGGCCGAGTGCTGAGCATCTCCCCAACGTGGTTATGACATTCCATGTATGTCTGCTATGCAGTCTGCTCAGTGCATAGGAGGTCAGTTCCTAGACCTGTCCTACAGAAGAACATTCTATACTAATCTGTACTGCATTTATCCCTATACATAACATACATAAGACCTACAGCCTAACACGCATATTGTTACTATGCCCGCTTTTTTTTTTTTGTTTAGCATTATGAAACTTGAGACTGTGAGCGATAAGACTATGTGTATATTAATATGTCTACACATCTTGCCTATCCATTCATCCCATGGCCTTTGCATCCATCCATCGATCCATCCATTCTTCTGTATGTCTCGCTTGCAACTAGGTCATAGCGACAGAGATGAGGATCACAAAAGAACTCACATGGATCTGGCCATACGCATTGTACAGAAAGCGGATGTCTTTTAAAGTCGACCGCGGCGGTCCGGAAACGCCCGATTAATGATACCTCGAATCGGTCACAGCATAGTTGAACGGTCGAGGCGCTGAGAGCAATAACTCGACCAAAAAAAAAAAAAAATTAATTCGAGCTCCGGCAGACATGTTCCCACGCATTCCCTAAGGGCCATGTTTTGTTTGTTGGCTTTGTCGGTGACAGCTTTCCTGCCTGGATGTGATGTGTTATTAAATTACAGCTTGTACTTACCGTATGAACACAGGGCGCGCAAAGATGCTAAACAAGTCGTCACTTTAAAATCCACTGTTACGTTGTCCGTGGCTTTCATAGCTATACATCTTGAACTCGATCTTTGGAGGTTCTTGTCAACGAATGGCCTGCCTTGAAATATAATAACCAAATTTTGATATTTGCAATATTTTTTCTTCGTTTAATGTTTACATTAATTGTTATTTTATCAGATAACGTTACATTTAACTAAATTAACTAAAATCGTAACAGCCATCATTTCCTTTTTCTTTCTTTCTTTTCTTTTTCCAGTCCTTATTTCCCATTGACTCTGTCGGTCCGTCGGTCTGTCTGCTTGCCTAATTATGTTTGTCGCTTTCGCGGGAGATGTGTGTGGCTGGCTACTCGCGTATACATGAATTATAAGTTTTTATATTGTTATTACCATCAATCCAGTATGAAGATTCAGACCGATTTAAACTGAGCCAGAAGAACCTCTCCAACAGGGCTGTTGGGCTAATCCCGTTTTCCTTGTAAATACCGAAGTCACATAACTCGTTTGAAGCAGATCCATTAGAACAGAACGCCAAGGGGAGAGAACTGTTCAGATCCTTGCAAAAGTCTGATACTCTCGTAAAATCTTTACCGGTGAACAAGGAAACTGTTCTGTTTGGCAAAACTGCAGAAAAGAAATTATTCAGCAAACGTTGTCATGAACAAAAGCATGTCTATAAATACAAATAAAATAATAATAAGATGTACAGACACAAAAGAAGTGTAGTTCGCCACTAAACAATATTTATCTACATATAACCCTAGCATGAGGCACCTACTGTACAACAGCTGACCGACAGTTTTAATTTATCGGTTGACATCGAGCTGCATTGTCGGATAGCTGTGAAACAGAACAAAGCAACAGTAAGGCCGCAGCTAGAAAGAATTAAAACTGATATCTATTTTATTTCCTGAAAACACATAAAACACAATCTTTCCACATGTGCCCGCATGCATGGGTTCAGGATAGGAAACATATTAAAATTATCCTTAAACCCGGTCCTCGATGTGATCATGGTATTTAACTGAAGGATTAGACACCGGGGTGTACAGTTTTGTAAATGAAAAATTCATGATTAAGATAATGAGTGTAATCATTATTTAAAATGTATGAGTGAGAAATTACCCCTCTTATACTAGGTATGATCCATCCAGAACCCTCTTGGTTTAATTAAGTCCTTTCTACCCTTATTAAGCCGCCAGCTAGCTCGCTCCCGTAATTAGCAGGTCGGGTGAGCATAGGTTAGGTGTCAAGGAGTTCCTCACACTTCTAGTCAGTGTGCTGGTTGTAGAGCGAGGGGCAAGGTGTTACTAACCCTGGGGCACAGCGGGGAGCGGGACCAGAGCAGGTGTCATGCTGGCCAGGTATGGGTTATCTATTACAGAGAATCCATGTTAATGTAGTCAGCCCGCTCACTACGCGTGTGTTGACAACTAGGATTCAAAGACGAACACAACATAGGACAAATACATGAAATCCTCAAGGTGCAAATTATAATTAATAAAGAACAAATGAAGACAGAGCGCATTATCGATAGATAACTCCAACAAAGATACATGGATTCTCTGTATTCACACGTTGTGCACCGAGGGCTAGCTGTGTGAAGAATAGCGCCGTTATA
>SMGT01003185.1:48073-58073 GCA_004794575.1 Lanistes nyassanus
CAAAGATACATGGATTCTCTGTATGCACATGTTGTGTACCGAGGGTTAGCTGTGTGAAGAATAGCGCCGTTATAAAGAAAAGGATGGCAGATCTTTTAGAGGATCTGCCAAGTTCCTTTCTTTCGGCCCTCTCTTTGCTACGTGTTTGGGTACGGTAAGCTCCCTTGGGCACAGGCGTCTGCATACGGCTATGTGTGAGCGCTGCCAGTATCTTTGTTGTAGTTATCCTTTGTTCTTATCACGAATGGGCGTATAAAAAAAACCCCATGCCCTGCTTTATTTACAACACAGGCTATGGCCTACCTACCACAGGCAGCTGTGGCGTTAGCATCACAACTGGAGTTTTCGATGTGAAGTATCCATTTGCCGTTAAGAGAACCATTGAACACGCCCCGAAAACAAGGACCTTCCCATATAGATTTTTCTACCTTCAGGCCATCAGAAAGCGCTGAAACAACAGAAAGCGCATATAAATATTTTGTATATACTATGAGTTTGTTTAGCATAACTATAAACGTGACCGCTACCTTTTTTTAGAAGACGGTTCATCGTGACAAATATTATGTGAAACACAACTGATTACGAACATTTTCGAGAAACTAATCGAGTCAAAACCATCAGTGTCTGAAGACTAACCTGACTCCAGATATTCTTCGGTAAAACACAGGTTTTAGATGCACACACAAATCCAATCACTCATTATGAAATTGTGGCAGCAATGTTTGAAGTAAAAGTGTAATACTTGCCATAGACGGAAAAGAATTGGTCACTACCTCCACACCAGTGAAAGCTTTTATGACATAGAAAGTCACATTTTTTAGGATCAGCTCTAAAGTGTATCTCTGGTAACTTAGATGAGCAGCCACAATGTTTGCCCTGTAACAGGATATTGTGTTCATGTTCATATAAAGATGGAAGTGCTGGACGATTCTGTACGCGTAAATGACTTTTCCTCTCTATAACAATTATCGTAGTGTGTAAGAAAATTAGACGACATGACGTAGTACTATTTATCTTGGAAAGTTGAGAAAAGTACTCTAAAATAACACAGAACGAGAAAGTGCATTAACAAAATATGTGTTGCTGAGAAGTAAAATAGCACATTGAGGAGGCAGGCAAGAGTTGGAGACATCCAGAACTGATTTAACATTTAACAAAAAGTCTGAAACAGAAATTCAAGATCTCACTTTTAAAAACAGATAAAGTGGAGACCGTGAACGTTGTGAACGACTGCATCTCTCGTAACACTCATAAGGCCCATCGGCTTTCTTGTGGTTTAGTGGACTTTCTGGTAGGTTATAACATCCCATGTGTTCCCAAAGATCAGCTCCTTTGCCTTGCAGACAGTTGCGCAAGTTTAGCCACATAGAGACAGGAAACTTTAAAATTTCTACTACCCGAGTTTCTTTAGATTTTTCTATGACACTCTCTCTTTTTGTAAAACACTTAAGATGACAGACATAATTAAGAAGAGTGAAGCCTCTCAATGACAACCTTGCAATATCATAAAAATCTGGTCTTCTTTGGTTTTGGTTTTGGTAAGAAAGTGACCCTTCTTTCAATGACCCATTATTTGTTAGTATTGGTCACTGACATCAAGATCTCCAGCAGTCGGGAAAAAACCGATCAATCAACGGTGGGTTGGGAATTAAAACGGCCTAGAAAGATTTCTAGTGCCCATGGGCTGCCTAATCACTGTATTTCCCTATCACTGATTAAAATATTGTAACAGTTCTACATTTGTTCCTCTGTGGCTATATTGAGGCATCACACAGAAGTACTTTGTCCTAAGTAACTCTAATCTGATTTGCGGGTTAGGCAATTAAACTACAAACTATGTGTTATGGTCCTTAAAGGAAAAAGTCAATCGCTAACAGAATCAGCGAATCGCAAGCTTCAAATCGAAAGAAAAGCTCGGTCTTTCAAGGCAAAGAATATCTCTCGTGACTATTTTGTATTTACGTTACTTTTAAATAAGAGAAGGTTGGGTTTAAAAATAAATGTTTTCAAAATGTAATTTCTTGACGTCGGATTAAATGGTCAAGAGTGCTATAGTCGTTACAGAAAAGTAACGAGAACGTAACACGAATACAAAAAAGAAAGAAAAACCTTTAACCGCAGCAGTATTGTGGGCAAAAGAAAAAAAAATTGCGCAAATCATTTGAAAAAAGTAAAAAGTTGTCTGGCGACAGCGAGGTAGGATTTCATCTGATTTCATACCTGTAGCTGTTGTTAAACCAGTTTTCCTTACAAGTCACATCAGGTTTACTTGGGGCTCTGACCTAAGGCCTAATCTGTTTGCAATTCGCTCGTGAAAAACCAGATCATTATGGAATTTACTGGGAAAAAACTTTGTGAACGAAGTATTGAATATTTCTTTCAGTTCACCTGTGAAAGGGTTCCAAGTATGACTCTCTAGAAACAAAGCTCCAACCCACACCCAGTCAGCGGCAGCGAGTTCAGATGGCACTCCATTCTTTTTCCATTCCTCAGCAGAAATGGTAGCAAGCTTTCCAGAATTCCTGTCCCTGCAGTGTATAAATGCCTCGCTCCACGACATGTTGGGTGCTATATACGTTCTTTGACATTCTGGAGCAAAATTGAAATTAATAAAGGTAACTCTTTCCTGATAGCCCCACGTTAATATAATAGATATTCGCTTTCAAGATAGAAATGCTGATTAAATAAACATGACACTATATAATATAACAAGTCGTACTGTAACAGAATGTTACTGATATGGTCGCTTTTGTGGATTATTTATCGATTATGTAACCTGTGATAGAAAGTTGTTTATAAGTGAAGGAAAAATGTACAAATAGTCTATAAATAATAATAATAAATGTGGATTTTTAACGCGCGAGAACACATTTCATGCACACTTCGCGCGGACGAGGCACACACACAGTGAAAACAACGAAACACACACACACACACAGAGGGAGAGATGAACGCAACAAACACACAGAGGGAGAGATGAACGAAACACAGGTTGGGATACAGATCGTCCTTCAGTCACAGATGGGTGGAAAAGTATCATAATAGAGGAAGTTTTAGGTTACTGCAGACAGGCAGTCGCGACGTCAGTCAAGGTACTGTAAGGTAATGTGTGACCGGCACCAAATCTCCCCGTTCTTTACTTCTTGACTTGGCCCTCATCCGTGTTAAAACTGGTGATAGGGTTTTAAAGCCGTGCCAGCACACAGTAGCCTACAATACAATACAATACAATACAATACAATACAATACAATACAATACAATACAATACAATACAATCACTTTATGTCAAGATTGTGTTTCCTTTGGTTGCACTACCGATCAAACAACAACAAACAAAAAACCCAACAACAAACGAACAAAAAGTAAACACAAGGAACTGGTTGTTCTTTCGTGTACCTGGAGCACAGTACTATATATTAAATATGTTTTTAATTAAATGGGAACACTAGTTTGGTTAGAATTACTCCTGGCAACAACAGCGAGGGTTTACGGGAGTCTTACCTGCAACTTGAAGAAAAACTAGACTCAAACTCAAAATCAACGCGGAACACGTTTTCATGTTGTGTTTCATTCGATTCAGGTTTGCAATGAAATGAACTGAAGGCTAAAACTCGTGTCGAATAGCTAGTGTGTGACGTCTGCGTGTCGACGATGAGTTAATCTGGTACACTCCATGCCAGCCCGCTTCCTTCGTCATATTGCTGACACATCACGTGCAACCCACGTGATTTCCTTTCCGGATGCACACTCATGTCCACTTTGTCACGACTGTTCCTGTGAACCACACACACGCTTTATCTTTGTTTGCCGACAACTGTCAGAGCTGTGTGGCATTAGAGTACGCACCGAAGAGAACTGATATTAACCTAACAAATATAGAAGAAAAAAGTGTTGAAAATCGAGCAGCATCTGTAGCGGGTGGATTTAAGAAACATTTGAACGCTATTAAGAACACGAAGATCACGATAGCAAAAGTACAAACTCGAATACTGATCGATAACAAGTAAACTTTGCGTACACACAGATACATGCACGCATTCACTTGTACATTCACACATATGAACAAGCTAATTTTTTGTCCGCGTCCGTTAGTCCAACTGCCTGCCCATCCGTCCGCTGATCGGCAGATCCGTTGGTCCGTCCGTCCGTGCGTCCGTCCGTCTGTCTAGTCGGTTGGTCGGAACATCTTGCACATTCTCACTTTTGCACGTGTTTGTGAGGGGTGAATGCATGTACCTTTCATAGAAAATTGTTCGTGTACTGATGGTTCCCTAGGACAGTATATCCATGGTTACAAAAGTTAGTATGCCGGCGAACATTTTGTTATTCTAGCATTTGGTTTGGTTTTTATTTTCGTTATTGAGCCTTACAAAAATGTTGTGACTTCAGGAACAACAACCCGGTTACAGTGTTTACTTGTGCCTGAAAACTGAAACCTGAGTCACTTCTTCTGAAAACTGTTCGTCTGAGAATAACTATAGTTAACACAAGCGAAATGAAGTCAGACTAAGCAGATATATTTTGGATAGCGAAGTCATCATTCCAACAGGAAGTACTTGAAACGCTCAACATAGCCGTATGCAGACGCATGCGACCAAGGGAGCTTACCGTACCCAAACACGTAGCAAAGAGAGGGTCGGAAGAAAGGGACCTGGCAGATCCTCAAAAAGATCTGCCATCCCTTTCTTTATAACAGCGCTAGTCTTCACACAGCTAACCCTCGGTACACAACGTGTGCATACAGAGGATCCCTAATAAATGTAATCAGCCCGCTCATTAAGCTAGTGCTGACTCTAGGATCCAAGACAAACACAACATAGGACAATTACATGGAATTCTCAAGGTGCAAATTAGTTTATTAGTTAAGGTTTATTAGTTTTATTATTTATTAAGTAGCGAAGTCATCGCAATGACTGGGAAGACAGAAGAATTAGAAAACAAGCTGGACAGGATTCAGTACTGAACTGCTGAACTGCATTTCCTTCGTTGTATCATAGCCGATGGACCGAAACGATGGAGTAATGAAGGAAAGAAGGACCAAATAAAGGGAGACAATTAGGTAAATAGGGGTACTAAAATGTTCTACAGAAGTAGGGAATGAAGAGACATCCTGGGTAAATGCTCTTATTTGATAAACTCCAGGAAGAGCAGGAAGGCTAATGAGGTTTAACTTTTTATCTGTTTCGAAAGCATCCATGGCCAGGAAGATTCCACAAACAAGTTTAAAGCGTTGATAGAATATCGTCTTATCGACTTGAAAATTTTAAAAATTTAAAAGATTGCTATGAGAGAAGCGAGACATGAAAAAGAAACAAATCACACTTCAAGTTTAATAATTTTATTTAAAGTAAAAATAATAGATAAGCATACTTTCATACAGATAAATACAAACTCGAACATTGCTGTGATGCCCACAATTTTTTTTTTTTCGGGGGGGGGGCAGCTCTGCAAAAGAGCTGACCTTCCTATTAATACTTGATAAGTTTCTCAACCACTGCTATTCCTGTGAATGTATGCCGTATTGTGACAGTGTGACAAGGTGAATCTTCTGCACATATATACTTCTTGCACTCTCTTCACTCTGTTGATTGAATCATAAATTACTACTGCTAGCAACGAAACTGCTGTGCGCAAAAATACAGTTTCTCGCAGGGACATATTGCCATTACCAACATGCTTCTGATAATATTTTTCCCGACGTCCTCTGCGGAGGAGCAGCAAACCAAGGGAGACTATCCAGCGCAAATACATTCACGGGCAGTTCTGTCCCTGAAATAGTTCTCAGATTCAACTTCAGTGTACTAGTGGAAGATAAATGGAAATATTAGATGGGATAATGAACACGACCATATTTGTCTCGATGGATGAGTGGATTTCCTCTGAAACAAACAAACCAATCAATTAAGCACTCACTCACTCACTCACTCACTCACTCACTCACTCACTCACTCACTCACTCACTCACTCACTCACTCACTCACTCACTCATTCAACCAACCAACCAACCAACCAACCAACCAACCAACCAACCAACCAACCGACTGACTGACTGACTGACTGACCGGTCAGTCTACCCGTTCATCACTCAGTCAATTTATCCGTCGACAGACAGACGAATAGACAAACCGACGGACAGGCAGATTGTAATGACTGAAAAATGTGGATCATTATGGATAACTGAATGCATGACACACATCCAGAACGACAAATGTCCACATAGACGCTTGTCACCTGGTCAACGCGTGAGTGAGGAACGTACCTGCGAATTCGCACGGCAATTATTATGGCGACACCAACAATGAGCACTGTTCCGCCTCCAGCAGCAGCTGCGATGATGGCTTGTGATAAAGTAAAACAGTTTGTTAAACGTCAGGGGAATAAAATAGAGAAAAATGGGGTAGACACAACAAACTCCTGCGTGGACGGCGACATGACATAATGAAGACAGTTTAGTGAGCCACCGCATATAATGAGTCATATGAGCACGTGATGCTGCATTGCAATAACCTATTGGCATCTAATAACGCACAGGATATTTATTAATGCCCAGATATGTTCATCATCTTGATGTCGAAGCCCCACTAGATAGCTGTGTTTTTCTGTTACAAAAGAATGAAGTGGTTGAACAAAGGATTAACAAAGTTGGCTGTGCTTTCGCAATGCTGCAATGCCGGAATCGGACAGTGTGACAACAGCTTAAAAATTTATTCTGACCTGTGGAGTGACCCCGGGGGTTTTCAGACTTTTCTCCTCGCTTGCTTCCAGCCGCCGGACCGGCTTCTGTACATGACCAAATTCCATGACTGCTTGCGTTCCCATTCGTGCCTCCATGGTCGGGGCACACAGTTGGGGTCAGTTTTGTAGATGTGGACATTCCTAAGGAGTGGGTTGAAGTGTTGAATAAATATACTCAGATTACAAAAAGTCAAACCTATTGCCAATGAACAGGCCTTGGATGTGTGGGGAATTTTTAGACGAGTAACATTTTGTAACTTTGGAATAATTAAGAAGGAAATTGTCGGAAGTTTTTTCTACGCATGCATGTTCGTGCACCAGTGCGCGAACGTTTGTGCATTTAAAACAAAAGTATGTGTATAAATTTCAATTTTTTAACTATAACGATTTGTCGATTGTTCTTAGATTTTATAATAATGATTTAAACTAATATTTGATACTGATGAATTGTTTGTGTAGATCTCGGGCATCTCTGCTCTCTAATAATAATAATAATAAATCATCCATTCATCGACATTTTATCGGGAAAATATAAATAAGTTAAACTCGTAAAGTGTATTATGCTGCCTTGTATGTTTAATTAGCTCGTTGATATTTCTCGGCTATTGAATTTTTGAAAAATTCAGCACAACCAACGCATAGGGGAGTCATCGGGACTCTCACGTTGTTTTTTCTTTATTTCTACATGTTTCAAGACTTCGGTATCACAAACAGAATGATATGGTATTATTCGCAGGTTATCACAAGCAGAGTGATAAGATGTTATTCGCAGATATTTTTAGAATTAATTACGTAAAATAGTATTCATTCGAAAATGTTCTCCGGGAATCTCGACTGTCATGTCGTTAATACTGTCTGATACCAATAAAGGCTGCCATGTCGTTAATACTGTCCGATACCAATAAAGACTGTCATGTCGTTAATACTGTCTGATACCAATAAAGGCTCTCATATCGTTAATACTGTCTGATACCAATAAAGACTGTCATGTCGTTAATACTGTCTGATACCAATAAAGGCTGTCATGTTGTTAATACTGTCTGATATCAGTAAAGACTGTATCAAGTATCCCGGTTAAGATGAGACTTTCTTGATCAACCCTTTTGCACTGCCATTACTCTTCACAGCGATTGTGAATGTTACCTGGCGAACAGTTCGCTAGCCACTAATTGGGAAAAAAAATATTCCTCTGACCTTCAACTGTCGGCGTTGTTGTGCCCGTCAGCATCAGCAGTGTTGTGAATGCACTATTTGTTGGAGTTTCTTCAGAAGTCAAAGAATCCTCTGTATCAGCATATACATTTCAAAATATCAACAAGACAACAACAACGAGAGTTAAAATAATCATTGAGCTTAATAATGCAGACAGAGGTACCTGAAGTCACCATAAGATAGAGCTTGATCAGCATTACTCATTTGTGTTTGTCAATTAAAAAACGGAGTCAAAATGTCAAATTTTTTCAAAAGTGTCTATACATAGGAAGGTGTTTTCAGAGAAAATTTTGTGGGCTTTTTTTAAGGGGGGTCAGATAATAGTACCTTAATGGCATTTACAAATGCCGTATAGGTCGTTATACCTTTATGGCATGTACAAATGCCGTAGTGGTCATTAGAGCACTTCTCCAGATACAACTTGATGTCGCCCTGTGTTCGTGAGACAGCCACACAGCCTCCTGTACCCGACTCGTTTTTCACTGGCAGGTCTTTCAAAATTAAAACAAAATTGTGCCAAACTGCAAGAGGGTTATGACGTCAAAGCTTTCAATGGTACTTCTTAGAACTGTTATTTCCTTTTGTCTAACTGAGGAAGAAGCATTTTAAACGCAAAGTTCTTACAGATAAGTCAATACTAGTATGGTTGCTTGGCCCGAGTCTGCTTTTCACATTGACTTGGGGCACGGATGCTTTCATACCGCGTATACTCGAGGACTTAAAACTTATGAACGAACATACACATGAAAACAGCGGGCCTACCAACTACCAAACCTTAACTCTATCGCTAACCCCACCCCCACCCCCACCCCCCAAAAAATCGTAAACTAATAAAGGAACCGAATCTGCGACTTTTAACTGAAACTCAGTCTTTACCAGTCAGTTATGGACCAGCACGAGATGGAATCTTCACTGTAACAGCATGTACTGTCATGGCTTGATCTATAATTATCTGTTGTTGGGGTTAGCAACCAGCATGGGCATACGCATGCGCATTGCACTTTGTGCGCCACGCCCCAAGCTGGTGGAAACTGCAAACTCGCCTCCAGGCCCCATTAACTTTTTTTTTTTTTTTTACTGTTTCTGAGTGCGCTGTCACAAGACCTATGGGCAGTCGGATCGACTGCGACTGAGTGATTCTACAAGGGATGTTGCCCAGGAGCACGAAAGGTTTGATTTGCTCCGTCGGACGATTTTTACAATTACTGCAGAGCGCTCAGGCTGCTATGGACGCGCTAGTTACTAAGCGGCGCTCACGTCCAAACCCCCTACCGTTCAGCCAAAGTGTCCCCTGCTTGCTGCTGAGGGGCGTCCAATAACTGTCGTAATCTTTCTTCACGCCAGACACCTCCTGGAAGAGTTTGTCCATGTCATCGTCCTCCAACGCTAGATCTTTACTTCCAGATGGACAGAGGGAAGTCTCAGCAACTTGATAGTTTTGGGTTGCACTGACTGTGAACCACATCCAGGGATGAAAAATGTTAATGTTGAATAATATGTTTATCATTTTAGGATCAAAACGTTTTAAACTGGAAATGCAAACGAAGGAACATGCTGCTTTTTAACAAAGGAATTCTATTTTCTCAGAAGTCCGTGTTGTATATAGGATCAGAAACTGATTTCATTTCACGCATTGTATGTTAGATACGCAAGCAAAACAGATGAAAGTAAACATTGTACCGCATTGCCATACAATTAATGTGAAAAATAAGATCAGACAGAACAACCGGCAACAATTTCAGTTCAAGTCGACTCGCACGAAGCAGCTAGCAAACAGCAGCACACATTACCTTATGTCTGTAAAAGAAACCAGTTTTAAGCATCTCACGCGAGCCTACAACTCACCACAAAAGCGGCCTGTTTCTCCGAAAGCAGCGTTGGATATCAAGAACCGGTCTCGCCCAACAGTCCAGTAAAAGCTTTCGCCCGATCCTTTCTTGGTGAAGCCGATTCGGTTTGGAAATTCTGGAAATAAATCCGAATAATCTGACTGAAGGTTATTTCTAACCTGACGAAGATGCGTCCTAGTTGCTCGAATCGATCTTTGTACAT
>SMGT01003185.1:60068-74271 GCA_004794575.1 Lanistes nyassanus
TTTCCCCCCCCCCCCCCCCCATGTTTGTACGTATTTCTGTTCTAGCTGCTTTCTCTCTTTTTCTGATCCTGAGAAATGTACACAGCACCCATATGTAAACACAGCGTTCTACCTTCTACAGATTTTTTTCCTTTATACATTTAAAAAAGTCGCTTACTTGCAGACCTACAAACGGCGTGTTGCAGTATTGGAAGCACTCAACTGGGTTATTCGAAGTAATCGTTTGAGGCTGGTCCAGCCTTGATGACTCATTATAGCAGCCGTAGTCTTCGAAAAATGGTCTCCCGGCTGAAAATATAAAAAATCCAAATATGTAATTTGCATTATCTTCAACTGCTTTTACGGCCTTTTCTAAAATCTTTTCCCTTTGAATACAGGTCTGGATCTACCTTTCAGATAATCATTTAAATTGCAGCCCTCCCCCTACCTACCTACCCTACTTTTGGGTGGGGGCTTTATCTTGGAAGTGCGTATTGTCCTTTCAGGGATTCATACCATTTAAATGCTTCAACAAACCAGAACACTAAGGTAAGTCTTAGAGTTTTCACTCTTCTAAGCAAGACACGTCCTCAAACCCTGCTGGTGTACAAAAAAGAGACGGTATCTTTTTCCGGAACGCTTGTAAATGCATACCATCACAATTCCAGATTATAATTTTGCTAACAAGGTTCTCTTACATTCTTTCCAGTGCAGCTCTCGTTGTTTTTTCCCTCCAACCCAGTACCGCTCGTTTTCAGTAATCTCCAATGTGTCCCAGCGAGTACTGCCCTCTCCCTCTCCAACTGCCAGCTGACATGCTTGTCCTCTTCGGCTGCAGATGCTTTCAGCTTGCGCCCATTTATGCCTTTCAGGGGTGATAACTGTCTCTGATACTTGTTTGCCGTGGAATCCTGGTCAGCAATACCAATATTTACAATTCTGTCTCAACTATCGTTTCTCTTTCTCCTTCTATCACGCTTGCCTACTTGCAAATCGTTATGCCCAGTTAAAAACGAGATGACCCGATACTGAAGTCATTTTAGTCGAACTTCATGTAAAGCTCACAGCGTGTGACTTGGCGATCCGATGTTCCCTCCAAACTCAAAACAAAGTAAAACAATGCAACTACCACTGAACAACGCTAATCACTACACGCTGCAAAATTCCACTCACCGTTGACCATCATAAGCACGGAGACCCAAGCAGTGTACTTTGCAAAGGGAAACATGATTTTCTGCTTCGTTTAACAATTCACGTCTGCTTTCAGTGTCATTAAAATATTTCAAGTTTTTAGCTTCGCTCCAGTGGTATTTACTATTCCGCGCTCTCTGCAATGACGCAGTCTCGGTTAAAGCAAAGGGGAAGTTGCTGCCATAAGGTCGGATGCGCAGCTCTGCCACACATCCTTCTCAAATAACTGATTTCCGCAGACGATCATGTCTAAAAATAGCTTCAACCTATGGCCACTACTGGACCTTGCTTGTGACGTGCCGCTGGGGGCAGGGGGGGGGCTTCTATCAGCTCGCCACACGACACAGTTTACGTTTATTTGTATCAGCGGTTTTTTTTAAATATATGAACACCAAATGCATGTGTTTGTGGATAAATATTCACTTCCATTTTGGTTCAATCATATCGCATTTAAATTTAAGTATAGGGGCCTTACAATTTCTTGGAAGTATTCATTCATTACTTAGAACACGGTCTGGGTCTCCGAATTTAATAGTACTCATCAAAAAGGAAATCCTCAGTAACCCTTTATACCTTTATTTCTACTCTTCCTCTCATCTGCTTCTCAATCGTTTTCTTCATCCCCACCTCTACTCTGTCCTCTTTGTCTGCTTCTTTTTCGCCTCTTCTTTCTCTCCCTTTCTGTTACCCACGCCCACCCCAGTCTCTCTGTGTCTTTCTCTCTCTCTCTCTTCGCCTCTTCTTTCTGTCCGTTTCTGTTCTCCCACCACCACCCCATTCTCTCTCTTTCTCTCTCTCTCTCTTTCTCTCTCACACACACACGGACTTCTTTCCTACTAAGATTCTGTTTATTCAGGTCACTAAAGTGTCGCGGACGAAGGCAGTGACCACACAAGCCAACGGCTTGAAGGCGACGTAATCCAACCAACATTTAAAAGCGTTTCTCTATATAACGAGAGCTCCTTGTCGCTAGAAAGCACGCTTTAATCAAAATACCTTCACTCACTTCTTGCTTCTGATACAGGTACAGAAACAAGAAAAAGCACGAGCGCGCGCGCACACACACACACATGCAGCGCACGCGCACTCCCTCAGCATGCACGTGGAAAGAGAGATGGGAGAAAAGGAGATTGTGTTCAGGAGAGAGAGAGAGAGATCGGGGGAGTGACAAAGACAGAGAGAGAGAGAGAGAGAGAGAGACAAGGACAGAGATACAGACAGGGAGAGAGAGAGGGGGAAAAAAGCCGAGAGTGGGACCCATGATCAAAATATTCAATTCACGAACAAAGCCTACCCTAGGGCTGTTCGTTCACCAAATGCTGTTTGAAACTGCTTGTGCTTCCTCCCCCACTCCAATTCTAGACAAAATCTTTGACACAGATCAGGATATGCAGTTACAAGTGTCCTACGAGTATACGGATAAGATCACTTGCGCATCTTCCCTGTCACAGTCCACTTACAAGTATTGGATTGCTGATGTCATCGTGCACGCGAAATACACAGCTGTCTGTTCGGAGAAGTCCATAACAATATTATTAAATAGCACATTCGTTTGACATAATTCAACCTGAGATGACTCGCAAGCCGCTATCCCTTGTTATTCAAACGATCAGTTCATTTTCAGACTGACAACATATCAGACCTATGGCCTGGCCACAAGGAAACTGCGCGTCTTGTGTTTTTAACATTACACGATCTCTTCCGCGATCTAAACTCGGAACCTGGCACTCGCTCAGTCCACTAGACCAGCATCGCTTGGAGCATGCAAGGAGACGACAGTGATTTGCTGATACGTTGCAGTTCACAGCACACACCAAAACCATCTAAACGACTGATATAAGAGTACCAGATGCAATCCAAAAGATGTCTCAAGACTGACGTTATCTGAGGATGTAGCAATAAAGGTAGTCAACAGTTGAACACGGTGGTCCGATTCCCCCATTTTCATTCCTCCTCCCTTTTTATACTTTGTTCGTCGTGGTGGTAGAGGAGGGGATTGGGTTGGGGGCCAGAGAGGGGTATGGGTGGGCTGTGTACAGTTGTAAACAAGTCGCTATCGCTGGTCGTGACGTCACACAGTACACGAAACTTCCTCGATATAGCCGTCACCAAGCTTTATCGATATAGCTATCACCCCAGTGGGAATCCCATTCGAAGGCAAGCTATTTATATATATAGTAATTTGACCGTTTGAGAATATGAGCTATTTGCTCTAGGAATGCGATGAATACCAGAACACGGAAACTGGGGTTAGATGTGGCAGGGGTGGCCAAACGGCTGCTGTGGTGTTTTACTGCGTTGGACGATTTCTCCACTGATTTTGTTTCATATTCTTTTTGATATATCTCTAAGGAAAGCAGCTGGGTGGAGACAGCATGCAGAAATTAACAACCCGTGAGATTTCGTCTCACATATTTCGTCAGGTTATCCCTTGTCAGGCCAGCGATCCACATGCATTGGTTCAGCATGTTATCCTTGATTCTCCTGCCACGAGAAGCAGGGGCAGTGAGGCTCGTGTCTCAAGAAGTTCCGGCATTTGCGTACATTTGTAGTCGTACGGGTCGGGTTGCATGAGCGTGTTTGTCGCCAAGTGTGAAGAGAAGAGTGGGGGTGAAGGTGGAGGGAGAACAAGATTAGGTGTGCCTGACGTCAGTGTAACTACCACGTCAACATAACTTACGAAGAAACGAGGGCAAAACGTCACGGAAGAGATTACGTGTGCATGACGTCAGTGTAACTACCACGTCAACATAACTTACGAAGAAACGAGGGGAAAACGTCACGGAAGAGATAGAAAGAAAGAGAGTAAAAGAGAATAAACAGTCACGTGAGGAATTTTGTTATTCACGCCCAGTGCGTACAAAACAGAAGTGAAGAGAGACGCTAATTTTACTTTGCCAGGTACATCACATTCAAAGGCAGAAGCAAGTCAAATGTTTGGTGAACCAACCGTTTGAGAACATTAACTATTTGCTGAAAGAATGCGATAAATACCGGAAGACTGAAAATGAGGTTAAACTCACATATTTCGTCAATAGCTCCCTTGTCACGCCAGGAAAACATGGATGGGTCCAGCATTTTGATCTTGATACTGCTGCTACACGGAGCAGGGGCAGCAACTCTGTCTTATCTAGAGGAGTTCCGGCGTTTGCGTACGTACGAGTATTGTAATCGTACAGGTCGGATTGCATGAGCGTTTTTATGGTCTATCCATACGTAAAGCTTCACATGTAATACACAGTGTGAACCGGTCCTACGACTGCCCGGAAGGCTAGATACGAACGTTCGTGCGACCCATCATTTGTCTTTATCTATCGATGACTGCGGTAGCATGTATAGATATCAGCAGTAAAAGCAATATTTTTGTTCTCTTGTGCAGACGAATGTGAGTACGTGGATACGGCAATCGTGGAATTTTCTCACTCTAATCCTGGATCAACTCGACGGTAATGTTTGAACATTTTAAGTCTTAAGTAATAAGTACACATGGATGTATCCGTGAATTCCTCAAAGCGTCCGTAGAAATGCATCTTATTAGAATCAATTCACGAAACGTTCAGCAATCAAATTGTCTAGATGTAGGTATCCTATTACTGGTATAATTATTTCTTCTTCTTTTTTTTTTTTACTTCGAGTCCGTTGGTCCTTTTATTCTACTACAACTATATACATCCATATTAAAAATGAAGTCGATGTTTCCAAGGAACGCTTTCAGTAATACATGTCAGTGAAAATACGCCGCAGCTTTTTAATGATACCTTCCTTGCAGGTTCACTAAGCGTGAGGCCATACAGAGCTATCGCCAAGGCCGAGAGAACCTTCGTCTCACAGTATCTCTGGCCTCGTCAAAGAGACTTCTAGAACTGGATGTCCACAGAAAGAGTGCAGTCCATGAGGAAGCCTTGATAGTCGAGCATTTCGGAAACAGGAAACGCGAGAGCCGCTTTAAAAACGAAGGATGTCATTATGTCGGAAGGTTTCAAAACGGGGGAGTTGTGTCTCTCCATATTTGTGATGGCGGGGTGGTAAGCTTAAAGTACGATACGTTTACAAGTGTAAAACGAGATAAATCGAAAAACTAGCCACTAGAGAGCGCGAAGAAAATATTAATCACAACACTAGATACAAAACGAAGTTTGTTTATATTGTTCTTTTAAAGACTTTTTTCTCTGGTATATATTTTTGTCTGATATCTTAGCGTTCAGATTTGATCGTACATTGACATCTAATTTCTTGACTTGCTTTGAAACCTTAGTTCTAGTGACATGCGTAAACTGCATTTAATTCTCATATAAAGATGATATGTAGAGAGATGTATATTCTTGTGCATAATCTATGACCTGACCTTTTTCCAAAAAAAAAAAAATACTGGCGTGAAGGTGGCGGGAGGGTACGACGATATCCACGAATATGTGATTTATCCGCATCCACAACTACAAGACTTTCACGGCGTAAACAAGAACACAATGGCAACGCGAAGGAATGGGAGATCAGCTGACGGTGAAAATGCACCTGTGAATAATAAGACATCCGATGAAAACAAAACCAGCATCTCACCCGAAGAAGCTGTTCAGTCTGTTGGCGATGACAGCCTCTCGGCTGAGGATGTTCTCACCCTGCGGGGAGAAGGACATGTGATGATAGCGTGGAGAAAGATCGACCTCCACTCTCAATGGCGCGACTACCAGGCGGTTGAGAAAATTCGCGCTCCAGCCAGAAGCACGCGGCAGGCGAGCAGCGAGGAACAGCCTAGTTCCTCCGACGATCCTTCCGAGTTGTTTCCGATATCAGAAGATGAAGGTGAGATTAAGAACTGGGAGCGGCAAGGTGATTCTCTCAGACCTTCTCCTTTGGAAAGTGCTAACGCGGAAGAGGCGAACTCAAAGGGTGGACGAGAAAAAGAAGGTATGTATCTAACTTCTACATCTTTTTTTTTCCTTTGTAAAGTCTGCTAAAAAGTGTGGATTGACGAAACGCGTATCCATAAAAACAAACACATGCGCGAGAAAGGCAGATGAAAAGAACAGAGAAGAAGAAATATATGTCAGAGCAAATAATACACGAAATCATTGATTAGATAAAAGTAGAATACAGGTAGGTCAAAAACAGCAACACACAAAGTTATTAACAGGCTCGTATCCTCTCATTTTCCCTATGCGATAATGCCTAAGATTTTTCACGTCATGAGCTAACCCTTGATGCCGGATAATGTTAAGCATAAAACAATAATCCTCAGTCATCCTTGAGAAAGACAAAAGGAAACGAGAAGGGTATGGAAATCGGAAAAGATGAAAAAGGACAAAGGCTTCGCAGAAAAGAGTACGTGAAATAATTGATAAGACAGAAGGAAAAGACAGCTCGGTGAGCAGCAGCAACAGCAACGTACAAGGCCCGAAGTTTGCAAAACCGAAATATCAGAAAGAAGGTTCGCAAAGTGGTCAAACTGTGAAGGCAGCTCCGCCAAAGTCATTAGCGAGTGTATTCTGTTAATGTCTGTTTTCAGCAGAGGATGGCAGTAACAGGCAAACGTTCACAACGGAATTCGCTGTGGTGCTGGATGAGGATTTCGTAAACAGCCAAAAACAAAGGCGCGGCATTAGGTCCGACAAGGACCTGGTCAACTTCGTCGGCATTAAATTCAATGGGGTGGGTGAACATGCTTGATCCATTTCACCAGGGTTTCGTGGAAAACGTGTGAACAATGACTTGTGTACGGTCTTCCTAAAATCCTGTTTATTAAGTGTGCGATTTTTAGTCGATTTTCTTCAATATTTCGTTTGATCTGGTTATGTTGTGACTGCTTTTTATTAAAGTCACGCAAACACTTGAGTTTTAAAAAAATTAGCAGATACCATCGGCACCCCATAAGAAGTGTGAAGATGAATGTATTCAACACACTGTTACGAATTCTATATACAGTAAATGTTTTGGTTTAACGTGAGTATGCTAGTGACCATTGTTGCAGTTGGTCACTGTCTTAGGTGCAGGCTATTTACGGAAACCCTGATGCTGTGGGGCTGGTGATGAATATTGAGGTTTCACGAATTGACATATTTTGGAAAAATCCGGTAAGCAAAGCACACACCACTCAAAAACATTGAAAATGATCTTATATTAAAAAAATACTTAACTAAATCTTTATGATAAATATCTCAGAATGTGACACGCATCCTTCTAAGATAAGCGCTCAGCACACACAAGCTTATCTGGATAACCTTTCACTACCAGATATTTGTAGCTGGTTGCAAGTAAAACAGCCATTTCTAGACATAAAGAGGCACGGAAGACAACTACAAGAAAAGGAAATGAAAAGTGAAGGGAACGTAGGGCACCATACCATGAATATAGCTTTCTCTGGATTTCAGTCATACTTATTCTGTCAGTCGTTACTCTCATAGAAGATAGTTATGTTTTCTGTTTGTTATGTTTTAACGTTCTACGCAGGACTGGTACAAAAACCAAGGTGAGTTCAACAAAAGCCAGTTGTCCCGAGGAGCGACAGCGTTAAGGAATTCTCCCGATGATTCAATGAGAATTTACGACTTGGTGGCTGTTTCCACGCAGTAGGTGAATAATAATTAATGTAGATTGTAGAAAACACATTTCATGCACACTTCCCGCGGACGACGCACACAGACACTCTAATGAAAAACAACGAACGCGCGCGCGCACACACACACACACAGAGGGAGAGATGAACGCAACACTGACGAACAGGTTAGGATACAGATCGTCCATCATTCAAAGGTGGATAGAAGTATCATAAGAGAGGATGAAGAGAGAAAGTTGAAAGTTAATGCAAACAGGCAGTCGCGGCGTCAGTCAAGCTACTTGCGGAAAAGATAAGTTTTTAAGTTTCGTTTGAAAGTCTTCAGTGATGGGGAGTGGCGAATGTTGTGGGGAAGTGAGTTCCATTGGGTGGATGCCGAGAAGGTGAACATGCGCTGTCCATATGTTTTTGTCCTGATGCGGGGTACTGCGAGAATGCGATCGTCGGAAGAGGAGTGGAGCTGTCTCACTGGAGTGTAGATTGTAAGAAGTTCTGAAAAGTAGCTGGGGCATGCACCGGTGAAAAAATTGAAACAGAGAGTAGACAACTTGTAATCGATGCGAGCCTGAATGGGGAGCCAGTGCAGAGTGCGGAGGAGAGGTGTGGCATGGTCTGTTTTGCGCGCTTTCAGGACAAGGCGAGCGGCCGAGTTTTGAAGTTTAACTTCTGTAGCAGATATAGAGGACAGCCGGCCAGCAAGGAATTGCAGTAGTCGAAATTAAATGTAAAACAAGGGAACTGTACCAAGCTAGAAAAGGGACAAAGACGAAGACAGTCTACATGTTTCGGGGCATTACCCCTTCATCAGGAAGACACAACAAAACGACGAAAAAACGAAAAGGAAAAAGAGTTATCTACAGTAGATGTGGCGCGTTGGCTGCAAAGCAGGAGAATGACCAAGGGACAGTGAGTATGAAGGGTTAAAAAGAGGGGCAGCCAATCGCAGCAGTCGAGTTTAGACAGAACGTACGCACATACAAAGGTGTTTGCAACCTGGCCGGACAGTAGGTGACGGAAGCTGCTGATTTTTCTGAGTTCAAAATAAGCGGATCTGCAGATGTTGGAAATGTGTTTGTCCAGTGTCATGTTAGAGGTAATAATAACACCGAGGTTTCTTGCAGAGTCGGCGAAAGGGATGTTGACATCACCGACTCGAACTGCTGTGGGATATTCTGTCACTCCAGTATTTCTTTTACTGAAGAGAAGAGCCTCTGTTTTAGCTTTAGCTTGCTGTGGACCATCCATGGTTTGACAGTGGAGATGCAAATCTGCAGTCATGATGCTGGCATGTACATCGGCTGGAAGACAAAAACTGTATAACTGGGTGTCGTCTGCATAGGACTGGGTGGAGACCGCGCGAGAGGGAATGAGTGATGAAAGTAGTTTGATGTATAAGATGAAAAGAATAGGGCCCAAGACAGATCCTTGAGGGATTCCGAGAGACAATGCTGATGGGGCTGACAATTGGTCGGCGACAAGTACAGACTGAGTTCTACCAGAGAGGTAGGACTGGAACCACGCCAGCGCCGACCCACAGATGCCGTATACATCATGGAGACGATTGAGGAGGATGGTATGGTCGATAGTATCAAACGCTGCGGAAAGATCAAGGAGGGTCAGAAAAGACACTTCACCTCCATCCAGAGCAGACAAAATGTCGTTGACAACTCTAGTCAGAGCTGTTTCCGTGCTGTGGAATGGCCGATATGCTGACTGGGAGTGAGAGATAAGGTCGTTTGAGTTGAGGTAGGCGAGAAGTTGATTCAGAACGACTCTTTCAACCACTTTTGAGAGGAAGGATAGGTTGGAAACTGGGCGGTAGTTCTTGAGCAGAAGCCACACCCCGATTCAACTACTAGCACACGCCCCTAAGTGGACACCTAGAGTGGACTTAGCTACCCCTCCCCTTTCTGTACTTCAAGTACTTCCAGTTGGAGTGATAATTTGTCCTCATTTGTTGTTTATTGGTTATAATGTGCACCTTGAGGATTTAATGTATTTGTCCTATGTTATGTTTGTCTTGGATCGTAATGGTCAGCACTCGCTTAGTGAGCGGGCTGATTACATTTAATAGGGATTCTCTGCATGCACACGTTGTGTACCGAGGGTTAGCTGTGTGAAGACTAGCCACGTTATAAAGAAAGGGATGACAGATCTTTTTGATGATCTGAAAGGTCCCTTTCTTTCGGCCCTCTCTTTGCTACGTGTTTGGGTACGGTAAGCTCCCTTGGTAGCATGCGTCTGCATGCGGTTACGTTGAGCGTTTCAAGTACTTCCTGTTGGAGTGCGAAAAAGTTATGAAAACAGAGGCATTATTAAAGTCTGCCTAACGCCTTTCTTGTTTACAGAAACGTAAAATGCGTGTACATTCTTAATTTCAATATTACCTCTAGAGATAAATATATGCTTTGCATACTGTTGAGTGTTTTCTTTCCCTCTCCCCCACCAAAACCACCACCTCAGAAATGTGCCAGGTCCCCCGGGCGTTGCTTTTATCGGCGCCATCTGCAACAGGCAGTTTAAGACGTACGTCTGCAAGCCGACCGGCCTCCACTGGTTGTGTGACGCACACGAATTCGGCCACACGTGAGTCACTCTCACTTGATACTTGATCATAAACAACCGGCAAATCACGTGACACACCACGTGACACACCACGCTGTCCCAGCATAGAAAGGCAGCAGGCTGCCAGCTCGACAGCAAGTGTGCATGCCGTTTAAGAAAAAAGTGAATGAAAGAATAGAGATACGGGTATATGAGATAGAGTGGAAACTGTGTCACTCTCGGCCGATGTTCGGCTAATCGGATGGGTGCGCATGTCAGTCCGCGCATGGGGCTGCTTTATTTTCTTGTGGCAAAAGTCCATTGTGTCGATCCTGGAACAGGTTATCATAATTACTTTTAGCAGCCAATCTCGTAGGTGAAAAGATTTCATGGTGGAGGAAAGCTTTACTTTCATCTCGCGCTTTCTGTTCTTCGCTGGCTGACATTTATTGCGATTAAACTGCAACGAAAATCAGTGATGAACAACGTCGGTTGATTGTTGTTGTTATTGTTGTTGTTGATTTTGCACAGTTTGGGATATCATGACTTACCGGCCATAAATTTAGGCTTAGAAAGTTATGTTTGTTCTCGGCATAGCATATAGTGAAACGAGATGTATGCTGTTACAAATCTGATTTGTCATGAATACCAATTTTGACAAAAACGTACCATTTTAAAGCCTCGTCATACAATGTTTAAATACTTTTGCATACCACAGCATCTTGAACAGTAATTATGCAATTCTGGGGTTGAAGCCTGTCAATCATATAAGTATAAAGATGAGTTTTTGTTTTACATATAATGAAATTATTAAACACGCTTTTTTGTGCACTAAAAACCATCCGACAATTTCGTAACATGACAGCTTGCTTTTTCTCTGAACGCGTCGTCCTTGTGCTCGCTCCACACGACTGCCGTTAAGAGGACGACATGTGGGTCGGTGGAAACGTTATCGCTGTATTACTTATGGCTTTCACATCACTATCTCACCAGCCCGCATCCACTTACATTCTGCTCACAACAAAGAATCACCGACTCCATAATACAGTGAAGGAAAAATGAGAATATTATTTACAGATTACAGCAAATATTTACTGATTGAAACATCAAACCTCCTAAGATGACTCCCGGCTTTCTCTATGGTTCAGCTAACAACATACAATTCCCTCCATCACTTGCCTTTCTAAACACAAGAGTAAGACACACGTACCTGATTCAGCTGCACACACACTATGACCGCGTGTAGAACACACAACACTCGTCACCTGGTTGTTCGCACAGTCCGCACAGCGTTACCGTCTGTACCGAAGGGGGTGGGGGGCCCTCTCCTATACGTTGACGTCTCAGAAGGTCCTTCTGCCTGCTCCTGGGTAACAGCAGACTCGCGTTGTCGAGCTCTCCCTCGTGTCCTTTGCCACTGGACACAACGCTTACTAAGGACTGTAAAAATTGTGTGAAACTGTACGACAATTTGAGACTATGTTTGAAATAATGCTGTGTAAGGCAAAACAGACAATATAAGAAAATGTAAGTTCAAGAAGATGGAGGACACCATGCTAACATAAGAAAATGTAAGCTTTACTAATTAATTTCTTTTTCTGCAGCTTGGGTTTAAATCACGACGGGGAGGGATGCGGTGACGTGAAAGGAATAATGGTCGCTAACCCGATGATGTTTCTGGCTTGCTACAAGGAAGTTCTGCTCCAAAGGGCTGCGTAAGTGAAGTTTTAACGTTATTATTCACATCTCACTTCTCAAAACTTGTCGAATCCTCTTTGCGCAAGGACGCATTTTCGGCAGTGTCGCCGACATTAACCATTGATAAACAGGAAAAACTCCGAGGCCGGAGAATTCACAAAGAAGATGTAGGGTTAAAATATGACAGTTGAAGGCAAGACAATTTGTCAAGACAGCCGCATGAACCATTCGTTTTAGAGAGTAATAGAAGTGGAAAAGGGCTCAAGTAAAGGGACTTGCAGGTGGACAAAGTAAAATTGCAATCGAACTTGTAAGTACAGATTGTTGCATATGCCGTTCAGAAGTTCTTGTTCTCCAAGCCATGCAAATCAAGATAAAGTTGTAAGATGGATTTTAGACACGCTTAGGTTTCCTTATAAGAATGCGGGAGCTTAAAAAGCACAACAGCATTCACAGAGATAGGTAAAGTTGTGTTTCATACCAATGGCGGATCAATATAAATAAGAAATAGATCAGTTAAGCTGAGGCTAAAGAAAGT
This sequence comes from Lanistes nyassanus, assembly GCA_004794575.1. NCBI lineage: Eukaryota > Metazoa > Mollusca > Gastropoda > Architaenioglossa > Ampullariidae > Lanistes > Lanistes nyassanus. The sequence continues at coordinate 72,569 of SMGT01003185.1, forward strand.
ATTTTGTCGGATATCGCTATAGTAAGGACAGTCTAGCAAGTAGTATTAATCTGTTTCTTGTTCAAAACAGCATCCGCAGGGTGGGTTATATGTCTGTTGAGTAGGTCTCAATTTAAGTTACTCATTCCAAGTCTCAGTCTGTGGTGAATAGTTGAGCATTACGGTTTCCAATAAAGTAGTAAGGAAAGGGAATTAAATTTTAGAAATGGCTTTAATAATGAATCGTTTGAAATCTGATAGTGATTGGGTTGTTTGGGCATGCTGAGGGAGAAAATTCCAGTCATCTGTTGTCTGTGGTATAAACGAATTCTAGAAAATCTCAGTTCTTGCATATGAATGCATTTTTCGTATGGGCTACGCCTACTATAACGATTGTGGGAAGAAACCAGTGGTGGAAGCATTTCTTGCAAGTATTTGGTCTGTCACTTCACGAGAAAACATAAAGCCAGTGAGCGAACAGGGGTATTGCGATCGAGGTTTCTGAGTGGCAGGAGTGTCGCCAGGCTTTGTCGCAGATTTTAGAGACTTCAGATTTGTATGTATTCTTTTGGAAGCATTCAGAAAAGTTTAAATAATAAATATACAAAAAAGGTACTGAAAGACATCAGTGGAGTATAAAGCCTCTCGATCAACACACACACCACACACACACACACATGCACCACACACCACACACACACCACACACTCACCACACACACCACATACACCACGCACACCACACACACCACACCACACACACACACACACGCCGCACGCGCGAACACACACACACATACACACAAGCCCTCATACATATACACAGATGCACTTATATATACATATCTACTAGAATTAAACAATAAATGTGCAAACATGGAACGTCTCGACAAAAGTGGAGTATAAAATCTCTTGATCAAAACACACACAATCGTAAACACGTACATATAAAAGCCCTCATACATATACATACATATATAGCAGCATACCTACTAAAAGCTATTGTGGAGAAAATGTATAAAAATGTTGATAAACTTATCAGTAGTTTTGTTTTTACTAGTAGACATGAGCTGGTGGAATGTATAAGCATTTGACTGTTCTGCAATATCTAGGTAATAGATTATTACGAACAGTATAAAATTTCTCACAGGTACATTAAGTAATGGAGCTCGTTCCCTATATCCTTACGATTACAATAACAGCAACTTCTTTTTTTTTCCTTCAGCAGATGTTGAGTTCTATGTTTCTGAACTGGGAGATTATTAGTAAGAGTTCGAAATTTCATAAGTGGCATATAATGCGCAGGAGGAAGTATCTTTAGGTATGGGTCAAACCTAAATACCGTCTTAAGCATTCTATCGTTTTTATACACGTCTTTCTCGTCTATTTCTTCAAATCAGTTTTGGACAAACGGGTCTTGTAGACACCTCTCAACCTTTGCTTTAAACCATTCTAGATTACTGGTAAGATTGTTCTGGTTGGTCCTAATTCCATTAGTCCAAAGTACTGCTTTGACAGAATACACAAAATTCGATTGGAAGATGCCTTTTTCATTAAGGTTAAAAGTAAGCCTGCACATAATAATAGTTTGTTTAGCCATAAGAACTTGTTCAGTGTGAGCCACCATTATCTCTGCATGACATTTGGAGAGGTGAAGCATCTTGGGTCTGTGTGTGTGTTGGGGGGTGGGAGTTGTTTGGGTTTTTTTTTTTGGGGGGGGGGGGG
>SMGT01003185.1:78637-109382 GCA_004794575.1 Lanistes nyassanus
GTCGAGGATGGTTCACACCTGGAATCTATGGTGCAATCTCCTTGACCCACCAGACCCCAACACGTGACACACATACACCAACACACACTAACCATGCCTAAATTTGAACATTTCGTAGCTGTATATTAATGACGAGTTCTCTCAGTTAAGCCTACATAAGAAAGGGCTATTTTAAATCAACGAATGGAATCAAAGGAATAACACGAAACAAAAGTTGAAAAGGGAAATGCTGGCGAGAAACACAGTGAATGGCGGTACTTTATAATCATGGCCGTCTCCAATTATGCCCAGCGGCCATGCAGTGCGCCATTGGATGCCGGGAAGCGACTGCGCCCAACAAAGTTTCTTCCACTGCCGTGGCTTTCCAGCCAGATGGCACTCTGTGCGGCACCAGGATCATCGACTACTACCTGCTTGGAGTGCAGTACCGGTGTATGCGAGGCGTGTGTTCGGTAAGCCTTGTTTATTTCTGTTCACTTTCGTTCCTTGTACATGTGCGTACACTGGCACGCGGCGCTGGGCGTCTGTTTGCTGTTACATCGTCTCATCTGTTCTAAATTGTTTTTGTTTTGTTTTGTTTTGTTTTTTGTTTGTTTTGTTTTGTTTTGTTTTTTGTTGTTTTTGCTGTTTTTCGGTTGGCTTGCTGTCAGTCAGTGCCTGCAGCTCAAACGTCTTCTGGTGTACATTTTGCGTGTCGCCAGTGATCTGTCACTTACCATACAAGGTGTTGATTACGATGTAGTGTGTCGACACTGATCTGCCACATATCCGACAGGCATTCCCCTATGACGTGACGTGATGTGACGTGACGTGACAGTGATCTGTCACAAATCAGACACGCCATTGCCAGATGCACGTGAGGGAAGGATTTTGCTGAATCACGCCTAGCCAAAAGAAAAAACCGTGCAATGACACAATGGAAAGTCAAGTCACATATTGCAACATTGGTCCTAATGCAAAATTCGGAAATTAGGTACATCATCAGTTCTCAGTTCCCTGTCAGCTCATGCCTTATTTATGGCTAATACAGGTTTTGCAAGTTAACCATTTAACCATCAACAACTCGGTTATATTGATGTAAACACTGTTTAATTTGGGGGCGGTCTCTTCTACTATTTTTTAAAGTTGGATTTACGTTAAAGTTTTTGTCACAGAAATTGGATTTTATCGTTTTTGTTCCTTACGCTTTGTTTTCCCTTCCGAACACACTAGGCCTTTGACTGTAATGGTCGATCCGTCGACGGAAGAGATGATGCCGTCTTCAAAGATGCATGCGGTGTTTGCGGTGGAGATAACTCTTCGTGTACTTTTGAAAATAAAGCCGTTCTACTGAATAAAGGTAATCGTGTGCTTGTACCAGAACGGAATGGGAAGAAAGGATGGAAGGAAAAGGTGCTTAGGAAGACTGAGACGAAGGGATGAATTCAAATAGGTTTTGCTTGTGGTTCAAAATTCTTTTCGAGAAAAGATTTTGTTTTAAAAGACGAGGAGTATATTTGATGGAAGTTATTCCACGCGCGATTTAATTAATGCGCGACAATTTTGATGCACGTCTGTACGCAACCTGCACGCATGAATGTGAGAAGATCTGCTTGAGAGGATGTATTTCAAGATCAAAATCTATCTCTCTCTTTAATAACATGATTCCTTTGAAATATCTTCTGTGAGTAGTTAATAGTTGAATTGTTTTCCTCATGATTACCGGATACGCTATTTGGAAGCTGCGTTACAGGCCAGAGGGAGAAGTTGCTAGAACTGTCGGCAGGCACGACAAATATCTTGGTTGCTTTTGACTTCAAATACCAGCGACCGTTAACAATGGGTAAAGGGGTTTGATATGAAATCTTAGAATTGGTAACGAAATTAAAATTTTATTAAATTTTATTAAAATTAATGCATTTTTCCACCTTTCCACGACCTTGACCTAGGTCCAAAAGGTAGACAATTAGAAAACTGTAATAGATTTGCGGTTTTACTTATTTCTCACTTACTTGAAACTACCGAAATTTTCTAGCATGTGATCATCTGTGATCGCAAACATTCTTAAGGAGCCGAGATTTCGACAAGTCCAAAATATGACATCTTTAATTATACCAGACACTGGAGACTCGAGTTAATCGTCTTTCAGCGATCTCAAGCTGTGTTGCCCACGAACCCCGATGTTTAAAAAAAACATCTCTATTGTAGTTAGAATTAACTACTTCAAAGACTATAACGTGGATATCTTTTTTGATTTTTGTTTCAGGTAGACAGGCAGGGGTTTAACCTTTTTTTCTAAATGTCAGTCTCCAGCTGTCTAGTATTGCAGGGTTATTAATTAGCAGCTCAATCTGTTCACGTGTCTCAATCTGTTCACATGTTTAAAGTGTTCTATAACGTCAATCAACAGTCACAAAATTGAGTTTTTTCCCAACACGGCAGAGCTGTTCACCAAAGACGACCAAGCAGTGATTCAGTACTCCAATCCGGATCGCCGTGTGTCGGACAACAGACGAAACCCAGCAAACTTTGCGGGCGTCTATTGGACCTACATTTATGACGTTCAGGTCCTTTCAGCGAGCGGAACTTTAACTCAGCCAGTTATTGTGAAGGTCAGGGTGGATTTTATGCTGTGATGCAAGTCCATACTAAAACCAGAATTGTTGCATTACTTTTCGCGATTTGATAGATTTATTTCGCGTTGTCATAAAAACAAATCGGTATTTTATCGAGGAATGACTGACGAATTTTAAAAGTCAAATTTTTAAGCAGCAATTCTATGAATAAGACTTGAACGAAAGTGGTCATATGTGCTGAACCTTTTTCAGCTGTATAATAATGGAGGAGATAAGGCCGACACACAGATGTTCTGGCGCTACAAAAGTCCCACAAATTGTGAGTATAACTACTTCTAAAGTGTTCAGCAAATGTTTAAAAGGTCGTATTTTTAAGTTAAACGCTTTGTATACCACACCCTTTGCACACCCTTTACACGTTTACAAGTGCTTGAGTGATCAAAACAATGTCAAGGACGAAGAGAAGAAATTGAGGCACCAGCTACTTTTTTTCCCTGGCGAGAGGAGGAAGGTGGTTAAAGAAACCTGCATAGCATAAGAAAATTTTCCAGACGGTGCCTCCTTTACCAAGACTGATAGTACAACATTTTTCACAAACTGGGAATTAAAGTGTTCACGGCTGTCGTGGACGCGGTCAGTGGTTTGCTTGTTTTGCTGTTTTACGCTCAGTCAGCGGCATCATCGCAAATTACCGGCCTTGTGAACAGACGGCACATTTAGAGGCCATATGTCTGCTTCGTTCACCTGCATTGAATACTGCTGCACTACTAAACCACCTTCCCAGACTGTAGAGAACGGAACACAGCTCATGTCTAAACTTTCGACAGTTTGACAATGAGAAATAATGAAAAGGTTTGTGACTTTAGTTTGTCCACACTTGCACGAGTGTGCGTGCGTGCGTGCGTGCGTGTGTGTGTGTGCGCGCGCGAAATTGTCATTTCAGTGCCAGATGTCGCATGCAATAATGGTGGGACTCCTCGTCTGGGTGGCTGCATCTGTGCACCGAAGTTTTATGGTCGGTTCCCGTGTTTGTTTATTAGAATATCAGTGTGCTCCAAAGTTGATGACTCAATGTTCAGAAAAACAAAAACCTACGACTTGAAGCGGTTGCACACAGTCATTGACTATTAGCCAGTCACATTAACAGGAATTTGCCAATCACGACACCTTGCCAGTCACACTTACAGGAACTTGCCACTCAAGACACCTTGCCAGTCACACTTACAGGAACTTGCCACTCAAGGTACCCTGGCGGTCACACTAACAGGAACTTGCCACTCAAGACACCCTGCCGGTCACACTAGCAATCTGCCTTGTGCGTGGTCTCAAGGTGCATATTCCCCCCCTTCCGTAAGATGCGATGTCTTCTGTGGCTGGAAGGTGTTTGGAAACATAGTGCATCCATTCTATTGACATTAAAATAGAAAACTGACAAAATTGAATTGAGATTCTAAGCTGACATGTTGACTGTAACCTGCTGTAAAACTCACGAACAAGCGGCTTCACATCGATATCCAACGGCTAGAAGTCACGTGGACTGTCAATGTATTATCACTCAAATGGACTGATCCCTTTTGACGCATGCGCAGTAAAGACAGTGAAAATACAGTCCACGCATTTGTAACCCCTGTTAGGCTCCGTATAGATATATGTTCCGGCACACCAGTCTGTCGCAAGGACTGTTCTTTCCACCGTACTTCATAATCTTGCGATAGCCCCTTATTAATAAAAGCGGCTTGCGTAAAACTACAACTAATTTAGACACGAGTTCTATTTTATTCACCTTTGTGGGAAAAATGGCATAAGCCAGAATAAAACTAACTCATTTCAGAACAGGATACATACAGTGTAAAAGCGCTAAATAGTGGGAAAAAACTGTAAATGTTAGAGCGACACGAAAAGACATTTCTCAGTTCTACACATTATAACTCTCAAAATCTCCACGTTAATAACAGCATCTTGTTTCTTGTTACTATCGTCATTATCATTAGAGACGTTCATCATTTTTACTGGAGACTATCATCGTTATTACTAGAGACTATTAATCGTAATTGAGCTTCTTTAAGTCTGATGATCTTGTTTCCCAAGTTCGATTATCATCATGTTTTAGATCTCAAGAGAGTTTAGGAATCCGTCCCGTTTCTTCTCCTCGTGACTGTTCATCTTGCAGGTGCATCCTGTGACGATACCTGTAGCACTCTGTGCAACAATGACGGGTACATCCCGAAAGGAAAATGCGGCCCCTGCACGTGCAATGAGTACTCTGAAGGGTTTCTGTGCGAAAAATGCCGTAAAGGTCGAACTGGACCAGACTGCACCGAGTGCATTGTTACACGATGTTACAACGGGGGCACTTACGATAGTCAAGCTTGTAGCTGCACTTGTCCTGATGGGTACAACGGCACAGACTGTAGCGGTGAGCTTTCTTCGAGCAAAGAGCTTTATAAGCACGAATAAAACTTAGCCGAACGAAGATGGACAAAGCAAGACATAACATCGACGTTTCGGGGCTTTATCCCTTTGTGAGATAACAGATAACGAATAAAAGAAGTTCTTAGGTGCGGGAAAGATGGTCCGCAAAGGCCGCCGGACTAGAGAAAAAAAGGGGGAACTGAGTAGGCGGTGGGACGTGTTAAGCCGCCGAACAAAGGTGAGAGTGCTCACAGCCAATCGAATGCCGTATCGGATGAGGGCAAAGAAAAGAAAATATGGAGTCTTATTTCGTTTCCCACATCGGCACCATGGCAGCTAGTGGACTAAAAGCATTAACCACCCTCTCCACCCCCATTACCACATCTCTCCCCATCCTTTTCACCTCCTATCCTCTCTCCTCTTACCCCAGCCCCCTTTTTCTTTGCCCCCCCCCCCCCCGCCCATCCCATACGCCATTCTATTGGCTGTGAGAACTCTCACCGTTGCGCGGCTGTTTAATACATCCCACCGCCTAATACGTTCCCCCTTTCTTCTCCAGTACTTGTTTTTTTCGTTATCTGTTTGTGACGTCCTGGCGAAGGGGTAAGGCCCCGAATTGTCGATCCTGAGTTTTGTCCATCTTCGTTCGGCTAATTTTTTGTTGTTGTTGTTGTTGTTGTTCTCACTTGTATTTACTCCGAGCAGAAGTCACTTGTTTTCTTTTCAAAGAGCTTTCTCTTTTTTGCTTTTCCCTCTTGTCAGTAGGTTCTGGGGCAAAAATAACTGTACCAGGCTGGCAGCGGTATGGGGGTTGATTCTTGTAGTTCTTTTGCCGAAAGGTGTCTTGCTTTGTATCGATGTTATGAATCGGATGTATCGTGAAGCTGTGTGTGACTAAACATTACTGCTAATGAAGTAAATCTGTGGTTGCCAGACCTAATGGTGAATGACATGAAAAGAAAAACTGTCTCAACAGAACTAAATTCGTGCCTAAATTCTTGTGCATATCATCATCGTTTTATTAAGCTAAAGTATTCTAATCTTTCAAAATCCGTAACGGATGATATAAACCAGAATCTTATTTGAACCTTTTGCAAATTAGCTAAACAAAATCAAAACCAAAATATAGAAATTAAGAGAGGGGAAGAGTAAAGGTGAATGAGAACGAGGTGTGATGGAAGAGAAAGAGATGCTGGCATTGTTAATGTATTGGACGAAGTTTTATTTTTCAAACTGTTTTTTCAGCCTGTGTAAAAGAGGTGAGGTCGCATTATGGTGGCGGTTGGCTTGACGAATTCCCACCTGTGCAGGCACCTCGAGGAACATTAGGACTTTCAAACAGCAGTCCATGGGTCATCTCCAATGTCTCTGTCATCTTTACTGTGGTCAGCTTTGTGTTCGGATGCATGCTTCTGTAAGGTATCCTTCGCACTGCTGATGATTTGTGCCTGTATCAAACTCGCCTTTACTAATACGACTTGCGGGATGCGCTACTCACACTCCACACAGTTAACGTGCAGCGCGCACACTTCGTGCCAGGAGGGCTTCGCAGGAGATGGGATTTAAAAGCCAAAAAACCCAAACATCAAACAAGATGTCCTCAAGAAAATACTTTAAGCTACTGGTTTTTCGTTGGCCTTTAACTCGTTGTGATTAGGAAATAGTTTAACTTACAATGTATCGTCGTATCATGTCTTGGCGCGGTGTCCAATGTAAGATTTCAAAAAAAAAGAAGAATAAAAATATATTCCCTCCTATGTCAAAAGAACAAACAATACTTTATGAATGCTGGTCTTCTCTATGCTGTATGAGTCGCATTATTTTGTTTGTTTAGGTTTTCAGATATAATCCTGCCACTTGTGGGTGTTCAGGGACAGTAATTCAAAGCAAAGGATTCTCCTTTTTTAAAGAGACTGACTGTGCGTTTCAAAATTTATAGTACAACATTTTCTTGTCAAAATTATGGAATGCGATGCAGTGCATCCTTTACTGTTCTGTAAATCACAGTGTAAAATAAAATTCAATATGCTCGTTGTGTTTTGGTTAACTATAGACATTATGAACGCAGATATGCTAACGTGTGTATTTCACATACCGAGATTGTTTCCATAAATCACATGCTGCTAAACTTCTTCATCGCAAGTCATATAACCCTCTCGTTTCTGATAGAATTTATGTATCTCTATGGCCGGTTTTTTTCTTTCCAGGTTAACTCTATAGGACGAGACTTACCATCTCTCACACATCACCCATCTAACATAAAATTACATGATAAGTTAGCCCTGTTTTGTTTAATAGTTGTGCCAAACGATTATTGGGTTTCTGGTAAGCACAACAGCTACGATGTCAATACGTAGAAGCAACATACGCGTTTGTTCAACCGGTCGAGAAGGATTGAGATCGCGTTTCTCAAGAGCTCGCTATTCAGCTAGGAAAGCTTGTTAAGAATTTAGCTTCCAAACATAGCTTTGCTAATCTGTCGGTTGTCAGGACTTATAAATCCAGCAGAAGGGGACCGGACCTTTGTGTAAAGGGGTTCAGGTTGAAAAACGCACAGAACCAGTCATAATGATTATGGCATGACGTCAGGGTGTCTGGCTACACACTCTGGTTACGCCTGTCGTCATGGTCAAATTATCGGGTGCAGTGCGTACGATGGGCTGAACGTTTAAAGTACCCTGCAATCTCCAGAAAGAGGCTTCTTGTGACATTTGAACTAAATGCAGAAAGATTGAAAGAAAGAACGAAGAAAACGAAGAAAGAAAGAAAGCATACAAACAATGGGAAGGTGAGGGAAAAAAGACAAAGTGTGAAGGAGGACATAAAGAAAGAAAAGAGGAAAAAACGAAGGAATGAAAACAAAAACTTAAATGTCCGAGGCAAAAACAAAAGAACAAGAACAGAGAAGGATGGAAAGGATGAAAGAAGTAACCTAGTGTTAGCGACATGATTTTAACTCTGTGTGAAAGGTGACACGGTTACAGCTACACAAACCTGCTCTTACACCAGTGCAAACCACATCTCTCCCGTTTAAAGGTAAATTATGTATGCACCGAATGTGGTGAACACACACACACACAGTTTCTGGCTAGACTTCACGGGCAGCATATTGTTCTGACGTCAGGGCTTGAACGCCCGCTGTGTTGCTCGGTTTGATGACGGCGTCAGCTAGTTTTAAAAAATCGTGTTCTGGTGTTTAGGAATAGAAGCACTGCACTCGATCTTCATTCCATCTCCGGACACAAACAACTTGCACCTAGAGGGGAGTGAATAGCTGGTGAAAGGCGTGTACCTGGGCAGGTGGGGGTGCATCTTTAGGGAAGATTATGTATTTTATACTGAAGGTCGACACGCTTGAAGCAAACGCAAAGAATAGATTCTAAACTTGTCTAAACTTGTTAATGATTTTTTTGTTTAAAAATTACTATGTACAGAACGTGCACTTTTAAATTCTAACTTTAATAGGGCCATTAAATTACGGTTCCCCCTTTCTTTTTATAGAAGTTAGTCCAACATCTAACAGTCTACACTGGGATTCAAACATTCAGTTCGTCACTTTTTATGTTGTTGCGAAATGCTGCTCAGCAGGGTGGGTGGGTCCTTTGAGAAGCGAAGACCCGTGAAGGAGAGACAGATTTTAATTTCGTTGTGGCATATTTTGCTAGGGAGATCTGCGCAAACTTATTCGAGGCGAAGACAAGTCGGAAGCTTCAGAAATGCTTCGATGATATGCATGTCGCAGAAAGGTTTGTTGATTATTTGCACATTCCGTCTGGGTGATCGTAAGTGTATGTAGTTGTTTTGGGTGGACAGTTGGGTTTTGTGGTCTTGGAGAATATTCAAAATACGATACTGTTTAATCGTTGTAATTATGTCGTCTGCTTTTCAAGGGGAGAGCACTACATTGCAAAGAAGAGAGACGGTACCCTCAGTAAAACTGGCTTTGCCTCGTCCTGCGCGTTAACATTCTCGCTACCTTTGGCGTTCCTGTTGTGTCGCTTTAATGTTTGTCGTCATGTGTATAGTGTTTCACATCCGTTACCGTTTGGGTTTTTTGTTTTGTTTTTGTTTTGTTTTTTGTTGGTTTTTTGTGCGTTGTGACTGTCGATAGGAACAGTGCGGGTGAACAATCGTTTGCAACGCTATCAAGTTGTTGAAATCTGCATAAGGAATTCGTCGCAGTTTCATCGGGAGACGCTTGATCGTAAGTTTTAGGTCCGTTCCCGGCGTTTGTGCTGTTGCAGAATACGTAAAATATCAAACTTACTAATGCTTTGCCCAGCAGTGACGACAAATAATTGAACGTGCGTCTGCTTTTTCAAAGGAGGCCAGTGTGAAGGAAGAGACGGTGACATTACCCTGGTCTAATACTTGCAGGGACGTCCATCCTCGATTCAGATAAAAAAAATTAAGACGAAATCTCTCCAATATGCCTCCTGAGTATGCATAGGCGACTTCAAAATGTTTGAGGCGCTCGAGACACTTGGAGATGAACCTATCGTGTTGTGTTGTCCTCTTCAGTCGCAGGCGGAAACACGCACCCACGGATACACGGAAGTAGCCAGCAAGATTAATAATACAAATGTGTGCAGGATGCCCGCTGTGTTGTGTTAATGCATTATAGTTGCTGGGAACCGAGACGCTTTTGAAGGGTAGCTTTGTTGCGTATGCCAAACGGAAGGGAAAAGGGAGACTACTAGGTTGCCGCTCGCTTGAATGGTGACAAAAATTCACTTCCCGTTGCCGAGGGTCAGCAAAGGGTGTCTCAGTGAGCACAGTTTAAACCTTTGATTTCTTCTAAACGCAAGTGTAGATAAAAAGAGTCCTATGCAAAAGGTATGTTGATAGAGGTAAAAGAAAAAGTTGTTATTGTACGCATTTTTACTTAGCGCCTGTCGCAAATGATAGGTCAAAGCAGAGGGCAGGGGGGAACGTGGGGAGAGGGAAAGGGGACTGTCGAATAATCTGCTTTCTCTTGGGTGCCAGATGCCCCCAAGCTGAGTTGCTGTCCGACAGTGTTCCGACACTTTCTGCTGGCTACTCAATAAATCCTGAAAAGTAAACGATGTGAACTTTTCTTGCTTTCATCCCCTACAGGCAGCTGGGCTTCTCTAATGTCGAATCGAGAATATTTCGTGATTTGTCCAGCTTCCGATTCGTTTTTAAACAGGGCAGTGTGTAAAAGTACCGAGTTCAAATGAGATTAAGTACAAACAACGGCTTTGATGCATAAATTCTATAAGCTGAATACAATTAAATTCCAAGATGGTGCTGTGCAGAACACAAAGTTGCCGGATAATATTTCAATCGCGACACTGTGCGAAAAGCACGCATGTCTTGGTTCAATGCCAAATGCATCTGCATTCGACATTTACGGGAGATAGATCGAGTTTGGTCTTTGCTTGAACGTGGGCCTACATTCTCGCACAGTATTAACTGTTGTATCTCTCTTACTTTCTCTTTCATTCTTTTAATCCACTTTCTTGTTTCTTCCAGCTCGTACTCATACCTGCCACGTACATTTCACGGATTGGTTATAATTCATCGACAGAATTGGACTTCTGCCGCCAATAAGAGATGTACTTGTTAGGTGCACTTACTTTTGTTCTCTTCCTGCACGGAGATGGTGGGCTTGGCCTATCTTATCTCCAAAACTTTAAGCTTATGCGTAAGTACCTTAATTTCTAAGTTCTGTATCGATCGGTGATCAAGGTGCATCGGCTTTTTAAGCCGCAGTCCTTTTCATAAGAGAAATTAACTGTTCGGTTTATGGGTTTGCAGATGAATGCGAGCACGCGGATACAGCCGTAGTGGAGTTCACACACCCGAGTTCTGGATCATTTCGACGGTAGTATCAGTTCTACATAAATCTTGTTTGTATGCCCACATCTATTCCCTGTGCTTTTGGAAACGTGTTGTTAACAGCTGGCGTAAAAGGATTTGCTTTCAAAGGTGTTTTTGTAGGATATTTTTCTTATCTTACTGAAGGAATTCCAATAACTTTATTCTTGTGTACTTGATTCGCTGAGTAATAAGCAATTCGATTTCTAAACGTCTTAATTAACATCTCTTACTACCGTCTGGAAAAATTAGGAGGACGCCAAACTATTTAAAGAGAATTTTAGGAATGTTTTTATTTTATTTTCTTTTTCCTAGGAGGTTTACGAAGCGGGAGGCTATGAAGAGCTACCATCAAGGGAGACAAAATCTTAGTCTGACAATCACTCTGACCTCATCCAGAAGAGTTTTGCACTTTGATGTCGAGAGAACAAGCGCAATACACAGTGAAGCATTGGTAGTGGAACACTTTGGAGATACTCGCTACGAAAATCGCTTTGAAAGCAAGGGATGCCACTATACGGGAACGCTGAAAAATGGCGGAGTTGTCTCTTTACAGATTTGTGAAGGTGTGGTGGTAAGTACGAATGTTTCTGTAGGCAGTAGTACATTTGTGGTTTTGATTTGTGCAACGACAGACAAAAAAAGACAGGTACAGGACAAGGCACATGCACACAGACACAGACACAGACACAGACACAGACACAGACACAGACACAGACACAGACACAGACACAGACACAGACACAGACACAGAGGCACAGGCACAGGCACACAGACACAGGCACAGAGAGACACAAATACACACACACGCAGAGTGACATACACACACACACAGAGAGAGACACAGAGAGAGAGAGAGAGACAGACAGACACACACATACACAAACACACACACACACACACACAGGCACACAGGCACAGGAACACAGACACAGCCACAGCCACACAGACACAGGCACAGAGAGACACATACACACACAGAGAGGGACATACACGCAGAGACAGAGAGAGAGAGACACACACACATACACAGACAAACACACACAGACACACACTCGCACGCACACACACACACACACGGACGAGCAAACTTCAAGTAATATTTTATTTAGGTGAGGACTGTATAAAATAGGCAGGATTTTTCTCTTTACGTAGGCAGTGATCTGATGACATTTTTCATTGACGTTAGGTGGGGGGAGCATATGATGCCGCCCATGAGTACGTGATATATCCTTACCCACAAGTGACAGGCCTTCACCCCAAGCACAAGAAGACATCACCAACTCGCAGGTCACCTAATGATAGACAGACAGCTGATGACTACGAAAACGGCTCACCTAGAGAAAAGAAGACGCCGGATACAGATGGAAAGAGCTCAGCTGCAGACCACTTGTCGTCTGCTGATGACAGTGGCGGGTGGCATGCGGGTGGACGCGTGATGATTGCCTGGAAAAAGCTTAGTTTCCAGCCTCCGTGGGGCGACTACATGGCGTATGAGGGACTTCCCCTTCACACCAGAGACAAGCGTCAAGCAAAAGGCACCGAGTTGTCAAAAGCGAACGTCAGTCAGGACAGCGATAACGAAGAAGATGCCATTCTGCCAGATGACGATGACAAGGATCCGAAGTGGGACGGCGAGAAAGAGCAAGAAGGTATCCTTTGTTTCTGATCTGCTTTTCAAGACGAGATGGGTTCCGTAAGGACCCATCAATGCCAACACAAATAGAAAAGAGCAAAAATTCGTTTAACAGAATCTAGAGAACAAGATACAGTTTTGAAATAGGACGATGGGAAAAAAAACGAGGGGAATGGAGGGGAAAAAAGAGAAGGGAGGAAAAAAGAGATATGGTGAAACGTAAAAGAAGTAAATAAAAATGAAAGGAAGACGTGGAAAGAACAGATACCCATTAGAAATTAAGTGACTGGGCAAATACATTTAAAAGCAGATAACAAGGAAAGATTGTGGGTATTATTAAAACAAGAAGCAAATCCCTCCTTGTTCGCGTCTGTTATTCGCAGTCGACAAAAATGGCAGGAGGCACATGACTGCTGAGTTTGCAGTGGTGCTGGACGAGGACTATGTAAGAGCTCTACAGGAAATATACCGGTACACTTCCAGAAAAGACGTGCTCAATCTCGTCGGTATCAAGTTCAATGGGGTAGGTGCAGAATATTTTCAGGATGCGTCTTTTAATGAACGATTATGATCACCACAGCCCCCAGTGTGCCAACGGAAGCACTTGTGCCTGTGTAGCTGTATTAATTATAGATCTTCTTAATAAGAGATATTGTTGGAGCTGGACGTTCCATATACGCTTTGACCAGACTGAAGCAGATTGTGTTGTCGTAATCATATTGCAGACTATCGGACGGTCCGCAAAAAAAATTGATTTATGAGTTTCAATATTATTATATTTGTGGGCTCAGTTAAATAATACGAGTCTATAAAGTTAGGAAATATGAAAATTCAGAAACAGTTGATGCTTACAATTCGGCGGAAGTAGAACTCCTTGGCCAATTGCCTGTGACATCTCCATATCGCCAGACACTGATGTAAATGTTTGCTTCAACGTGTGCATGCTTGTCATTTTTTGAAGGTGCAGGCCGTTTATGGAAATCCTGATGCTGTCGGAGTAGTGTTCAACATTCTGGTGTCACGAGTAGATATATTTTGGAAAAATCCAGTAAGCTGACCAACATTAATAAAAACCCTTGACATGGCGGTATAGATGACTATATAACGGTAGAGATGACTATATAACGGTATAGATGACTATTTAACTATATAACGAAAATGTCTTTCAATTTGGATCATACATTTAAAAAGACCCGAAATAAATGATACGCACTTAAAACATACTTATAGATCTTTTTGTGTTTTAAAGTTTTAATGAATCAAGCACAAAAATATGACTGCTATGGTCTATTTTCTTCACTAAAGTTAACATTCCCTGTGCTAAAATATGTCCAGGAACACTAGCATATCTGTCCGGGTTTTTCTTTACCAAAACCGCGAAATATGAATCAATAAGTATAGTGTACATATTCTCTGAAAGTATTAGCTTCCACTTGACACTTGCATCTTTGTAAGTATTCGATACCAGATGAAAAGGGGCAATCGTATGTTTAAAAATTCTGAATGCTATCTGGCACAGCTGTGGTATACGAACCAAAGTGATTTCAACACCAAGCACCTGTCAAGAGCACGGAGCGTCTGCAACAGTTTTCCCAATAATGAAATGAGCTTTTACGACTCTGTCGCTGTTTTGACACAGTGAGTAAAGCCCTCTCACAAAGTGCTTTGCTTTTTAGTGTAGGAAACTTGATACATTTCCGCCGTTTCTCTACCCCGTCCCCAACCCTCCCCCTCCCAAACTTGTCTTCACCCCTCCTTAGTCCTGTGTGTGTTGTGTGTGCATGGTGCTTGTGGACCTGAGCGTTTGTGTTGTGTGTGCGTGTGCTGCATGTTTTCGTGTGAGGGGAGGGGGTCACGGGTTCTTTGTGTAAGATTTTCAGTCTCTTGAAAACTTTATGAACATTACACCTTTCCGTTCTGCATAATGTTCCAGGAATAGTCTTGGAAAACTTGGCGTTTCCTTCTTGTCAAGTGTGTGCAGCAAAAGTTTTAAGTGCTACATCTGCAAGATAACCTCAATCAGCTGGATATGTGAAGCGCACGAATTCGGCCACACGTGAGTCTCGTTCACTCGCGCGAATTCTAAGACGCACCTCGGGACTCTTGCACCAAATACATACCATCACAGCATTTCAATAGAGAAACCCCCCAAAACAAACGCAAAACGTTTTTAGTGACTATGACGTACGAAAAAAAAAACCCCGCACTGAATAAATAAACATTTTGAAAATCTCCCATGAACCAACACCTCAAAAACAAATACCTCATCTCGAGATACAAAATAAACTTGAAAAAAGATGGATGGTAAAAGTTCCCATCGTGGTACTTCGTTAAATAAAAATTCAAATTGTCGTCGTCTGCGATTATTTCGGTTAATCAACGGCTGAAAAAATGAAAGAAGCAGACATGGAGAATTAATGAAGACCGAATAGTATTGTCTGAATACAGTTTAGCAATTTTCTTCTTCCGCAGCTTGGGTTTTCAGCATGACTGGTCGGGGTGTGGACCTGTTGGCGGATTTATGAGAAGAAACCAGAACCTCTTCCTGCCCTGTTACAGGGACTATCTCCTGGGAAGGATTAAGTGAGTAGATTTTGACCTCTTCACGCCATCACGTTTTTATCGGGCCTCTGCTCGTCTCGGCGGATTTGTGTGTGTGTACGTATGCACGCGTTGGTGTGTACGCGTGTGTGGATATGTTTATATGGGTCGGTTGGTGAGTGGTGTGCGCTGGATGTGTGTAGTGTAGGGAAGAGCCATGCGTGTTCTGTTTGCTCGACTGTTGTTGCGATGATTTCTAACATTCTCGGTATGTGCGTGATTCAAGCGACTCCCGCCTGGGCTGTCTGTACGTAAGGAGTGCGCCCACTGGTCCTGTGGTAGAAACACAGAAGACTTTTCCAGGTAAGCATGAGGCGATTCTGGTCTACGTTTTTTTTAAATTTCATTATTGCCCTCCACCTCTACTCTTGCACTGCGCAAAAATTCTCCTTTACGCCAGCAGGTCGGCATTTAGCGAAATGTGCACGAGTTTTCTCTTGCCATATAAATCCGTATTTTCGCGCTGTGTATTTTGGGTGCCCATTTTCATCTTCTATCTAAACGTAGTGGTGCCTTTACACTTCACGGAGTGAACTAGTGAAATAGTTGTGCAGCAGGGGTGCTTTTACACTTCACAGTGAACTATCTGTGTAGCAGTGGTGCCTTTACACTTCACAGTGAACTATCTGTGTAGCAGTGGTGTCTTTACACACTTCACAGAGTAAACCAGCTGTGTAGTGGTGGTTCGAAGAGTGGGAAGAGTAGCGCGGTGAACGTGCCTCCACCTTCTGACCACCCACCTGAAGCTCCTAACGTCCAGGTGTTTTTCACACCGACCACCCCCCTTCCAGTCCTGCCAGTGCCTTAGAGCTTTGGCTCCTCTGACACCATGGTTTCCGGTTGAGGTAGCGATCGCCCTCTTCTCTTACACAGAATATTTCTGCAATTTTTCGAGCACTTGCTTTGTTTGTCCATAGAAATAATACTATTTTTGCCATTTGTGGTCAGCTGGGTTTTTTTCTTTGCAAAACGCCCCTTCGTTCCCGCTTTGGAACGACGTCTGCTTCAAAACGACGGTAAAATGAGTTATTTCCCTTGGACCACATAGCGCTGTGATGCACTTTTTTAGATCCAGACGTGTGACGAAGTATGTCACGCTCTACTTCCGGAAATGAAGTGTTACGTTTATTTTGGCACGTCGCTGTACTTTCGTCTTTTTTTTCGTCGGCTAGTGCTTGCCCTGGGACTAGACAAGTTTTGCGAGACCTCCATGCCCAGTTCGGAGAACTTGCGTCAGTTACACGACGGGGTGAGAAACTTGTATCATAATCTCAAGTATTCCTTCAATAGCAGATATCACTGACCTGCTACAACTGGCTAGGTGCACAAAAATACAGCGTTAAGGTTGGTTCTTCGATATTTCTGTTGTCACAGAAATTCAAATGATTGTATGATATAAATCTTGTCAGATGATCATTCATTCGTTCGTTAGGTCGTTTATTCATTCATACTTTGCTTTACTTTTTACTACTCTGTCAGTTCGGCGCATATAAGTTTATTTTGAGTGAAAGTCTTATTATATTCAATAACATATGTGACTATATGCTGTAGAATGAATCGCTCGCTACTGAGTGGCTCATTGGTTTGTCTGCCAGCCATGTCCTCCTGTGGCCTGTGCTGTCCTGAACGCATCGGATGCCAAGTTTGGATTGATGACTGCGATAAGAAGTGATGCCACACCGGGGCGCCTTTGCGGTGAAAATAAGGTAAGACATTGATTAAGAATAAAGATGTTTTTTAAAAAAAGACTGGCAAGCCAAGATCTTCGTATGTTCGTGGTTGGGTTATATATAGACTTTACAAAATAGATTGCTTCACATGCCAAGAGGAGAGCTTTCTATTTCCCAGAACGCTAACAGCATTGCGGTGTACATATCCAATTTAGCTTTGGGTGTTGTAGATAAATATTTTTTAACTTACTGTGTTGGGACGAAATATTTTATCATTTTTCATGATGTAGCTTACTCGCGTCATTACTCGCTTATTTCTACCGAGTTAGATATATTTTTTCAGAAAATACTTTTCCTCTAAACGTTTAACACCAACCCACCCATCCACCCACCCTTCAACTTCCTAGATTTACAGATCCCGCACATAGAGTGAAAACAGGGGAGGATTTTTCGATGCTGGAGAATTATCCCATCTTGTATTGTGCGCATTTAGTGTGCATTGGTCAAACTTTCTTGGTTTGATTCAAAATTCTTGCTTTGAATTATACATCCTGTTCCCCGCTTTATTATCTTGCATATCTTCCTGAAACCACCTGATACTGACAATGGCGGAAACGCTCCTTGATGTAACTATTTTGATGTTGGATAGAATGGAACAATGTTCCCAACTGTGTTCAGTTCCGCCGCGCTTTGCCTTGCGCAGGTCTGTATGAAGGGCGGGGAATGTGTGGAGATCACGAACCACACGACCACCATGTCTCTGGCTGCGTACTACGACAACAGGCGCGCAGGGGGGTGGTCGGAGTGGTCCAGCTACACCCGGTCGTGCTCGGCATCCTGCGGCACCGGGCTGCGCGTGGCCTACAGACGGTGTGACAACCCGCCGTACGTGCCGTCCATTTCTATTTTTGTTTTTTCATTTCAGCTGTGGCAACATAAACAGCCGCGGCAACGTAAACAGCTGTAGCAATGTAAACAGCCGCGGCAACGTAAACAGCTGTAGCAATGTAAACAGCCGCGGCAACGTAAACAGCTGTGGCAATGTAAACAGCTGTGGCAATGTAAACAGCTGTAGCAATGTAAACAGCTGTGGCAATGTAAACAGCTGTAGCAATGTAAACAGCTGTGGCAATGTAAACAGCTGTAGCAATGTAAACAGCCGCGGCAACGTAAACAGCTGTAGCAATGTAAACAGCTGTAGCAATGTAAACAGCTGTGGCAATGTAAACAGCTGTAGCAATGTAAACAGCCGCGGCAACGTAAACAGCTGTAGCAATGTAAACAGCTGTGGCAATGTAAACAGCTGTAGCAATGTAAACAGCTGTGGCAATGTAAACAGCTGTAGCAATGTAAACAGCTGTGGCAATGTAAACAGCTGTGGCAATGTAAACAGCTGTGACAACCCAAACACCGTAGCAACGTAAACAGCTGCTTTCTCATGCTGTGGTTTATGGTTTTTATCTATTATTGCCACTAGTCACATTATAATAGGCGTGTGCGATGGGGTTGATACAAATGAACATTAAAAAATATCAGTCGCTTATATCTATTCTAGGGAAAACTAATTGAATCTTTCATCTATATTTGATATTTAGAGTTTACTGTGCAGCAAAAACGAGATGGACAAGCGAGTCTACCGTCTGTATTTCGCTTTTCAATCTTAAAAATTCTGTTTGCAGACCATTGATGGGGGACTACTGCCAGGGGTCAAAGTTCAAAGCAATTTTGTGCAATACGGAGGTACTTCACAGGATTGTATTTATACTGAAGTTAAGTCAGTGCACATACTGTCTAGCACCTCATTCTAGAAATGATTGCTGAAAAGGGGTGCCATCTCCTGTACCGACTAAAAAGCCCCCTTCCCCATCAGTACATAGTTGATGACAGACTGAACTGTTGGCGTACTTGAGTAACTCCCTTGGCTGATGTCTCTCTAGATTATAGCAGTTTCTTGAAAAAAAATATATTTCGAACAATCTGTTTATTTCTAACATCCTGTAACTTACTGTTCCAAGAGGGTTTCCTGCAACCGTTAGCCTTATTTGCGGGGAAAAGCAGAAGGGAGAACGCGAAGAAAGGTAAAAAATGAATGACTTTTTTTGCAGCCCTGCCCAGGGGACCTTCTGAAAAACGATACTAAGCTGAAGCAGGATCGTGCTGACTTAATGTGCAGACGGCTGATCAGGAGGGGCATCCTCGATCAAAATAAATTTACCAGCAAGGGAGATTATCTCAACGACAAAGGCGATGGTACACACAGTTCTCTGCCTTTTATCTCTCCGGCATCAATGCCCTCACACAGTCCCCTTTACCATGCTGTGGATTTGAAACCCCCTTCCCAAGGAATGTGTGAAAACACCGGTGAAAATCACAAAAAGTCGCAAGATTAGCAGGCTGTCACGTCGGGGTATGGCTTACCTGAAAGGGACCGTTCAGATGGTAAAGGTTACATCACACGACAGGATCGTTCCGAAAAGTATTGATTTAATAAAGCGAAAATCATGATTTTTTTTCGTCCCGCATACATCTGTCTGAGATTTATCTTAAAATCCCACAGGTTTAAGTTGTTGACATGAGCTGTTTGTAGTTGTGAAGATTTACAAGAAATTCCTAAAGAATGTTTAAATATTGAATAAATAGTCAAAGTCAGAAATGCTACCAAATGGAAGCAAACGGAATGATTTTCGAGACGGTTTTGATGACACGAAGTCTTCGCTGTCTGACAATCCACAGCGGCCATGCAGTGCGCTATCCTGTGCAGTAAAGAGTCTTCATCAGACCAAGAGCTTCAACCCACGGCCTTCCAGCCAGACGGCACGCTTTGCGGTCCCAAAAGCTTGGATTATTACCTGCGTGGGGTGCAGTCCCGGTGCATGCGAGGACTGTGTACAGTAAGCTGTCTTTCTGTCCGTCTTTTTCCATTTTCTTGGCTGTCTCAAAGTCTCACAGAGACCTTCGTGATCTCCAATACTACTTCGCTACCACACGACCAAAAGTGGCGGCAGCATTTTGCTTCCTTTTCACCTGTCTCTGATCTTCAGTGTAAGCCTAACAGTATGGTATTTCCTCTGCCCCAAACACAGGGCTTTGACTGTAACAACCGCTCTGTGGACGGAAGTGACGATGTGACCGTCAAGGACGTGTGCGGTGTTTGCGGCGGAGATAATTCTTCGTGTACTTCCGGAAATGTGACCATTCAAGTGCCAGCGGGTAACCTTTCGTTATTAGGGACATGCATTAAACTATGCTGTGGGTTGCCGGTAGCTGATTTTTGCTGCCTTGAGTTCTGTTTTTGGAACGTGTGGAATTTAGAAAGGAGATACGTTTTTAAAATGTAGTGAGTACAGATGTGTGCACAATACAAGCATAACCTGGAAAGTTTATTAGCAGGTTTAGTCTTGGGCAGCACAACGCAAGTCTAGTCACGGAGAGAAAAGAGTGAATCATCGTCCTCATAGTCTCTGTGCTGCTGTAGGCTCACAAAGGCCTGACAAATTACGAGTTCGCGAAAGTTTCTGCCTTAGTCTAAACCGCAGACAGTAGTCTAATAATAACAGAATACAGCACAAGGACCAAGTTGGGTAGAAGTGCGCATGTCAAGTTATAGAGTGTCAAGTCAAAGGGGGGTGCGGCTTCAGGTCTGTTTCAGATCTTCAGATTTTCGGACAAAGGATTCTCAAATATCTATCCACGAAAGTTTTTTTTTTTTTACTTCTAGCTAAAACCACAGATACACCTAATGCAGCAGGACAGACAGGCACTCCTGCTTGAATCGTAGCCTTTCAGAGAAAAGTACACAAAGTCTGGTTTCAGTATCGATTCTTGTTTTCTAAATGAAAATAATGCATTAATACATTGGATTACGGCTGCAGGGGAGAGAGTTCGGCTGTTTAATCTACCTGTTGGTACTACCAACATTCTGGTTTCCTTTGACTACAGGCAGCAGGCATCCCTGGCAACTGGTAAGTGTTTAGACGCCGTCATTACGCTAATATTCCAGAGTTCGTGACGTAACGTCTCAACAGTTGCTGTATTTGCTGCATTCTTACTTCCACTTTCTCTGGAAAGAAACTGAACATTTGCACACGACGTGACATACACAAACATTTGTATTAGGAAAGAGACATTACATTTAATTTCGAGACATAAGGTATGCATATTATAGGGCGTAGAAAAGAAAGGAAAACACAAGAGGAAAGGAGGGCAGAAACCTGCAGTAGGCGGTTGAAGGAAAACATGGATTAATAATGAAGATACCTAAGTTTCCATTCACGTTCATGCATGTACGGGGACGTGTTTATTTTCCGTTGTAAAGACCAATAGCCACGGCAGAACTAGAATTGTTATAGAATTAATCTATAATAATTCAAGCTGGAGGTAATGAATGGAACTTGTTTTCGCGGTTAATTTATTTCAATGAAGTCGCTAGGTTCCCTCTTTGTTTCCGAGGAAAATTGCTCCCTCTTTAATATGTCCATAGCTCCTCTTCCCTCATCGACCCATTTACGAATCCATCGACGAATTCTTGGTCTGCGGTATGCCAAAGTCGATTATCAATTTTTGGAGAATAAAAGAGCGTATTTTCTCCAACACGCCAGAGCTGTACAGCAAAGATGAGCAAGCGGTGATTAAGTACACCGACACACGTCTCCGTGTCATCGACAACAGTCGAAACCCAGAGAATTTCGCGGGCGTCTACTGGACGTACATTCACGAGGCTCAGGTCCTGTCTGCCAGCGGCACCTTAACACAGCCAGTTATTTTAAGGGTATGGTGGATTTTAGCTCTTTGTTGCAGTAATTTTGAAAAGATTCCTTTTATTGCTTTTATCGGCGTTTTACTTTGTGAGTAAAGAGCTTTTTTTGATGTGTTCACGGGATTTTTTTCGTGTTGGGCTAGTGGATTTATAATCACAAAAAGATCTATGAAAAAGATTCTCACGTGCTGTATGTATTATATAAGGATTACAAAGCGAAGTAACAGCTCTGTTTATGTATTCGTTTGTTATTTGTGCAGTTATATAATAGTGGAAGCAGCCAAGTAAATCAAACTGTGATCTGGCGTTTCCAACGTCCCAAATCTTGTGAGTGCATTTCTCTTCCTGCTTGTGTCTCGAAACTTTCATTTTGTGGAAATAAATCTGGTGGCAAGAGATGCTATTTTCAAGAGATTTCAAGAGATTTTCACAAAGAATACTGTAGGAAATATCGAGTTAAACTGCTTGTATCTGTCGTTTGTGACTCCTCGGTGATCACAGATCTTACCCGACCGTTTTTCTTTCATATTTAGGGAGCTTCGAGATTCCCGTCAAATTTTTGGCAATTTGTACTGAAAATGTTATTGACTGGGGTTTATTATTACCGATAACTTTTAAGATGTATTCATGCGATTGTGCTCATTCTGTAAAATAATATAAAAATCTTGTTTCAGTGTCAGATATTGCTTGCAGCAATGGAGGGGCTCCCTGGCTTGGCGGCTGCGTGTGTAAATTACAATTTTATGGTTGGTTGTCTTTATAGCTCTTGACGCAACCTGTTGCCCTCTGTACTGTATAGCATTGCGCAAACTTTAGTGAAAATGATGTTCAAGCATTAAGACGAAAGAATTAAAATTGTATATATCTGTAAATTTTATGATTGAATACGTTTCTTGGTACAGTGTCACTTAGTGCGCAACATCCCGACATAGAAACATCCCCTTTTCGTAACTAGTCTGTTGCCACTTACCAAGAAAGTCCGCCTTCCACCATCTTTGATTTTTAAAAGCGGCATGTTTGTCATACATTTATCCTCTTGGGCTCCGCGAAGCTCTCCACGTATCTTAGTTTCCATAACGCCCCATCTTGCAGGCACGTTCTGCAACGAGACCTGTCCATCTGTGTGCCATAATGGTGGTTATGCTGACGATGGACTCTGCACGCGCTGCGCGTGCAATGAGTATTCTCGAGGACCGTTCTGCGAAAGCTGCATTGAAGATCGTACGGGACCAGACTGCAAGGACTGCGTGGTTGCACGGTGTTACAACGGGGGCCTGTACAACAGAACAGGCTGCACGTGCACGTGTCGCGATGGGTGTGGAGGCAAAGACTGCAGTGGTAGGTTTCGTATCATTCGGCGCCCTAACAGCGTTGGTTGGGGGATAGGGCTGCCTTTCTTTTTTGGGTCGACACCTGCCAGGACGCTCGCGATTCACTGACTTTGTGATGAAAAGTTGGGGGGGGGGGGTTGGAGGACACGAGAGAAGGGAACTGGATTGGAATTGTGAAGCTATGTGTGGGGAACACTCGGCTAGCAATATATCTAGAGGTTTGACAGGATTTTCTCCCAAGGTTACATGTTGAGCTAAGTATGAGTCCAGGAATCAAGTCAGGTTTCCTTTAGGTTTTAGTATTTACTGTTCACAAATCCTTTCTGTCCTCTGTCTCTTCTTTCTCTTCTCTCTATTTTCTTTCTCTTCTTTCTTTCTCTTTTTCTCTTCTCTCTCCCCCTTCTCTCTTTCCCCATTCTCTCTTCTTTCTCTCTCGTTTCTCTCGTTTCTCTCTCGTTTCTCTTTCGCTCTCTCGAAGACTCGTAGTGTCTCTTATTTTATGGGCGTGTAATTATGTATTGACGTTATTTACTGGTGAGATGGTTTTGCATTTCCCGTGTTTATTTCTTTGTACCCCCTTCCCAGGTAAAGAAGGAAGATAATTTTCTTGTCTTGCTGTTAACTTGCCAGGTTCTTGAAGTGCAAAGTAGATCGCAGCAATTTTCTGATGCCGTCATGTAGCAGCAAATGTCTGATACAACCACAAAAATATACAAGTAATTACCCCATATTTGTTGAAAAGCTTAGAGACAGGATAATAAAGAGGAAGAAAAGGCTAGAAGATAGAAGGGAGAGCCGCAGGGAGAGGAGTGAAGGAGACGCTGGTAGACATCCATGAGAGAGAGAGAGAGGAAAAAGAGAATTATAACTGTGATTTTCTGCCGCAGTCTGTGAGTCTGATGACACCCCTGATGATGGCGAAGAAGGGGATGCGACCCCTCAAGTGTCAACTGCAGAGGGAATATTTGGCACAGGTAGAGGTTTCATTTGCTTTGGGATGTCCTGATGTTTTCATATCGCCGCTCTCAGTCGCAGTGTGTTGATGTTGCTATCTTGGGTTTTAATTTTTGCTGGTTTGTTTTCAATGTTATGGGGTTCTGGCTGCGCGAAGCGCACATTCTTTCAAGATCTGTTCTCGAGCGACGCAAATCTTCATGTTAAATTAAAGAACAAGAGTTCGCTTGCAGGTACTCCGCAGGACGATAGGGGAGTCAGCGTGCTAAACGTCACCAGCTTTGCCCCAGTCTTTGCTGTGGACCACATTTCCTTGGGATGTACGTCGGTGTCGGGTTTCTCCCACACTATTCGTTCCTCTTGTTACCTATTCTAGAATTTAAGCTATGATAAGATTACTATATGCTGTGCTTTGAATATTCTTGTACCAAAGGGACGCTACTACGTGTTTCCATTTCATGAGTTAAGCATGATGTAATGTGACTTTAACGTGCTTTAAATTTTGAAACTTTAATTGCTTCCCGATGTTGTCTGTATTAAAGAATCTTTTTGTGTTTTTTTCAGGTATTATGGCACGTGTACTTTTTCAGAAAATCGTCCTTTGAGCAAGATTCTTTTTTTTCTATTGACAGCATGTCATCTATTCCCAAACACGCCCAAATGCATAATGTAAAGTTTTTCGCATCTCTGCGTCTAAGCAACGTTCCAGATATGTTAAAATGACCTGCCTTATTACAGCACTCGCCCAGCAAACTTTCTGTAGTGTCGAATTTCGCAGAGATCTCCATCACCAACCATTTTGTTTCCAACGGAATATGACGCAGTGAATTTGTTAATGTTCTGTAAATATATACTGCAAAATAAAGATCTATGTTGACTTACCTACTGGTCTCTTATACAGCTGCAGTCATTGTATGAATGTTGATATACTGGGAAAAAACAGCTCTGATTCACAAAGTGCAGGTAAACGTTTCTGTTGCTACTCCATTTTATTCCCCATAACTAGTTCATATGTAAAGTCCATAAGTCCATGCATCAAATGCTAGCTACAGGGCTTCTGAAGAGTCCAGGGCAAGTTCACCTTGGGGTAAAGCTTTAAACAGGGCAGACGAAAATTTTTTCAATTCAGGGACGCAGATAATCAAAATGAGAAACTCTGCAATCAGATCTTAACATCTTTTTCCAGTCCATCGCAGCACCGCTTTGAGACGTGGACGCTACATACCGCAAAATTGATTAGTTCGTTTCTTAAGACAGCTCTTACTTAGCAACAAAGACCTGGGTGTGGTGTTTCTGAGTTGACAGCCGAAAGCAGAAATGCTTTCGAAGAATTCAGCTTTCAGCGAAATTTTCATACAATGCTCGCTTTAAATATCAACTGGCTGCAATCTCGTCGACCAGAGTGAGCCATGATCTGTATACCCAAAGGCTTTTGTGGGACTGCTGTTTGATTACGGCAGTGTGTCAATCGGTGCACATTACCAGGCAGTCTAACGGAGTACTCTAGCTTATCTAGTGGTCTGCGGGTAGGACTTTGAAGATAAAGCACGTCGGTCGTTTGTTTACAAAATATTCAGAGCTCTTTAGCTCCTGAGTACACATGAGCTCTTTTGTTACATCCTTTAGCGGCAATGATACTCTAAATATTTTTAACGCTCATTACATGTAAAAAAAAGTGTTAAAACAGGTGCAAAATATATGATGTGTGTAAACAGTATGTAAGATGTGTGCTACTTGTATTCTAAGTGCCCTTAGCATGCCCCTACTTGAGTTAACATTTGGTGCAGGCACACACTTGGAACATTGTCAGAACACCTTTTACATTTTCCGGCCGTTTGAACACTTTCGAGAACGCAGACCAGAATACTTTTACACTAGTTTAGCACCTACACGTGTAAAGCGTTCTAGATCGATGTAAAATGCGTTCTGTTTCAGTAACAAAATAACTATTCTAACTTGAACATTTTTTTGTTGTTGTTGTTTACAGCACAGTTCTGCATAAACATGCAGTATGCTTCTTCTTACATTTAAAATAGATCAAAAACGCGAACAGACTTTTTTTTATCTAAAACGGCTGCATTTCTCTATTTCTCTCTTTTCAAAGAGAAGGCATATGTACAAATATGATAATTGCAAACTGCTAAATAAAGCCAGTTGACATGAACATGCGCAGTGATCACGTTAACACTAGCATGGATGAACTGGTCAAGAAAATGGGATTTTTTTAACTGAATGAATCTGGTCTGTAAGCCTCAAGCTGAGTAAACAACAGACGCATTTCCTTTATAGCTTATTTTCAAAAGCATTTGTCACGTTTCTCCGCAGCAAAACCGTTTGCTAAGCAATCCTCTAGATAAACACCAGTGATGAGAGGTCAGCGAACAGAGGTTGTGCATAACGCACCTCGTGCTGTTCTGGCATTATCGTAATTACTGATGATTATGTCATTAACTGGACGTCCCGGAGAGCTGGAATATGATGTGTTTCAATATTTGCAGCATTGCTGATGCTGTTGTTGATGGCGGCATCGGTTTTGAACGTTTTCGTGCATTTTATTAATCAAAACGGCATCAAGGAGAGAAAATATAGGCGTCCTCCAAACGGTGCTGCTTCCTGTCAGAAACACGCACCTCCGGTCACCTTATCTGCGCTTTTCAAGACACGTGTGAGGTGAAGTCGTCTAAACTAACGTAATATTGATTGTGTCAAGACCAGCTTTAAAACAATGTATAGGCCTTCTTTCCACGGCTGACATAAATAGCAACACTGGTTTTGCCATCGGGAATATTTCTCGGCGTCATATTCTAAAGATGTATTTCTGCAAAGCAAACAAGAAGCTCGTGAAGAGCTGCAAGCTTTGTACTGGAGACATTTTCATCGCTTCTGTTTTTGTTCAACACTCCAGAGAAGACGAAGGAAATACTTTGTGTTTGTCTTTCCGCAGGACATCGGACATGACTTTATCCTGCTAAGAGAAGTACTTCCATCAGTTATGCTGCTGGCACTGTCTGAAAAAATACGTTTCGTGGGTCTAAACATGTTTATTATGCATAAACAGTAATAGTATATAGTAATAAACAAAGGCCATGCTCATAGTTCAAGTATACACCAAAGTATACTTTCATGCAGGCGGAGAGAAGAGCATACAATCAAAAAGAAACGCATGGAAGAGAAGAACAGAAGAAAGGAGAAGGTAAAGATACGAAACGGATAGAACAAACAACGAAAAAGGGAAAAGAAAGTAAGGAAAGAAAATAAAATAAATGTGTGGGAATGAAGGAAAGAACAAGGAAAAATATTCGGCTGCAGAAATGAAATCCAGATTCCTGTCACTCGTTTTCCTCCATTAGCTGTTTTGGCTATCACAACTCTGCAAACAGACTATCTGTCCATGGTGTCACGGGATCTCTGTCATTGGAAGATAAATAACATACCCCTGCTGTGCTTGTGTGCATTCCGCTTACAGGTCCAAATCGATCAATGAAGGGACCTCTGCAACAACCAAAGCCTCGGTGCTTCCCGCAATCTGGCTCATCACAGCCGAATGCCCAGGTGCATCAAAGGTAAGTAGTCAGTACGAGCCCTCGTGTTCTGTGGCGTGAAATACTTAGCTTTTATTTCCTTTATTGCTTTTCTTGTCGTTATCATTGTTGTTGAAGAAGGTAGACCTACTTTGTTAGCAGGCAGCGGGACTGAAACGAAACTTAAAACGTCCATGTTTTATATGTGTATAGGCTGTGAAAGCAATATGAAATAAAAGTAATTTAAGACAGTATGTGGTTGCGCTCCAGCTTGCATTTCTGTGTCAAAATTCGGCATCTCTTCGGCCAGAATAACTAGGATTTTTTAAAACTTAGACATGCCAAAATGTTCGTTCTGCATTCTATGCTTCCATCTTTTAACTATCCTTTAAAGTTGTTCCGATGCCTGCAGTTCTTGTCCTTGAATTTCCAGTCGATTGGAGTAAAGAATATTGTACTGCATTGCACTGCACTGCATTCTATAGAATGGACGTTACCAAAAAGATGGAATGTCAGGACGAGGAGGCGCCCAGTGTCAAGACCCTGTTGAAAGGTTTTACGGAGCAGACGTCCATGCACGGACTGCGCAGAGTGGGCTCCAGCGATCAGCACTCTGTTGGCCGCTATTTGTGGGCGATTATGGTTTTCGCGGCTCTAGGTACAAACATGTTTATTCCTCAGCGTTAGAGAGCTTATATGCGTGTTCCGTTTGACGCAGTTCCCGAAACCTCTCTTTACTTACTTCTGTGCGTGTATTAACATCAGCGTTTCGATACTGATTAGTTCAAGGAACATTTTCATGAACTTTCTTTCACCGGAGCCGATGAGCTAGCAACACCAAAGAGTACAGTATAGGCATGTTGCCTACACAAGAAAATGCTTTTTTCTGGGGGTGGAAGCACCGAGAACGTTTCTCGGAGAAAATCTTGCGGCAAAAGACAAAACACTGCAGCGAGAAGCCTTAACAAAAACAATTTAAGTAACACATACCTTTCAAACTCATCGAATTTTTCATCAGATCCATCACTTCTTCTGTACAAACATTTTGCACAACCCACAGACAGTATACAGCAGACAGTACTTTTTTCCTCCACAGAGTACATTTTGGGGTCACTCGTGTTCATAAAGCAAATTTTATGTCGATTTGTTTGTCTGTCTGACTTTTATGGCTTGTTCCTGTCGAAATTCCCAATTGTTTCTTGTTCATTTTACTGTCTGTGCAGGCGTAGCAACTTTCAATGCTTATCAAGTGCTCGATCAGTTTTGGGAGAAGCCTCTCTCCACGACTATCACGTATGAGTATGCGGTGAGTTAAGGTCGAAAATTGGTGAGTTGAGGTCGAAGAGCGGTGAGTTAAGGTCGAAGATTGGTGAGTTAAGATCGAAAATTGGTGAGTTGAGGTCTAAGATTGGTGAGTTAGGTCGAAGATTGGTGAGTTAAGGTCGAACAGCTGTGAGTTGAGGTCGAAGAACGGTGAGTTAAAGTCAAACAGCGGTGAGTTAAGGTCAAAGAATTGTCAAACCTAGAAAAACGTTTACTGTTATCACCAGTATATGCAAGCGGGGTTTTTTGGTTGTAACTTTAGTGTATGTATGATTTGATTTTGTTTTATTTCAAATATATTTTGCGCATTGCGTAAGCTTCCCTATCCATATGTTGTGCGCACGTGTGCTTATTTATTATTTTGGGGGGGCGGCGTGTTGGGGTGTGGAAGGAAATGCGCGCGTGCCAATGGGTGGGTGCATGGCAGATGGCTGTGTGAGTTAGTGAAAAAGAGCATGTACGATTCCATCTCTACAGATATTTGTTCCGAGAACACTTGTTTTTACGCCGGTGCATATGATAGTTAACGGCTTTAAAAGACGATTTGTGTTCGTGAAGACGTTCGCGAAGTGATTTCCCCCTACCCTCCATGTAGGATTCGGCGAAATTCCCTGCTGTAAGCGTCTGCAACCTGAACATGCTGCGTTGCTCGCAGTACGTCAAGAACACCGAGATGCAGGATCGTATATGGGTAAATAGCTGTCGCTCGCCCTCACCTTCCGTTACCTGTATTACCCGCTCCCTTTCCACCACTTTCTGTCTCTGCCTTTTGCCCCGCAGTCCATTTACTTCCGCTCTCCCTCCCTCTTTGCCTCTGTTTCTGTTTCCTCTCTGTTCGTTCTCTCTCTCTCTCTCCCTTCTTTTCTCTCCTTTCTTCACAATATATTGCTTTCTTTCTGTCTCCGTGTATACATGTGCATATGTTCGTTCCTGTTTATGTGTGTTGTGTTGTGTTGTGTTGTGTTGTGTTGTGTTGTGTTGTGTTGTGTTGTGTGGTGTTGTGTGGTGTTGTGTGGTGTGGTGTGTGGTGGTGTGTGGCGGTGTGTGGTGGTGTGTGGTGTTGTGTGTTGTGTGGTGTGTGGCGCGGCGTCGAGTGGCGTGGCGCGGTTTAAATAACTCATTTCCATCGTCTCATTTCCAGAGAATGATCTTTCCTCCACCTCCTCCTCCCTTTCCTCAACCAATGACCAACTCGTCATCTCTCTTCGGCGGCCAGTCTAACGCCTATGGTAGACAAATGCACGAGTCTGTTCAGAAGTACATGTCTACCGTCGGCTACAGCGAAAGGGAGGGGCTCGGACATCAGCTGGATGATATGCTGATCCAATGTAATTATCCGGAAACAAAATGTAGTTCGCGGTAAGTTTGCAGTTAATTTGTGAAGGCTAGCAGCGAACTGATACAGACTCTGCAGAACCTGCTTCAGAAAACCTGTAACGCTTGGCGTGAAATTAAGAATTTACGAACGATAAGAACAGAAAATATTAAATTGCATGAAATTACTTTATGTCTGTATGCTTTTAAAGCCGAAAATTGAATCAAGATCTTAATTTACAGACTTTATCCTTTTCTTCCTAAAGTTCTTACTTCTTTACGTGCATGTGGGGTGACTTCAAAAGAAGAACATAGCATGGTCAACTGTTTTACTTTTCTATTAAATCATCCCATTTTCAGAAAAGATTCTTAATTTTGTTTGTTCTTGATTTGATATTTACACATCAAAGCGCTGGTAAATTAATTCATTGTGTACTATATATAATTCATTGTATACTACATATAATTCATTGTGTATTATATATAATTCACTGTGTACTATATATAAAAATATAATTCATTGTGTACTATATATAATTCATTGTGTATTATACATAATTCATTGTTTACTGTATATAATTCATTGTGTATTATATATAACTCACTGTGTACTATATATAAATATAATTCATTGTGTACTGTGTATAATTCATTGTGTACTATACATAATTCATTGTGTGCTATATATAATTCATTGTGTACTGTATATAATTCATTATGTACTATACATAATTCATTGTGTACTATACATAATTCATTGTGTGCTATACATAATTCAGTGTGTGCTGTATAGAATTCATTGTGTATTATATATAATTCACTGTGTACTAT
>SMGT01003186.1:10290-53407 GCA_004794575.1 Lanistes nyassanus
AAAAAGCCACAGAAGATGTCACAACTAATTAAATGACCAGCAGATTTGAGTTCTTCGAGAAATGACTGGAGCTTTTTAACAAATCTCTCCGCAGCGCCATTATTTAGAGCGAAGATGTTTTGAATAGACTGGAAGACTGCTTTATGAGGCTGTGCCTCACAAACGTCAGTCCCATAGCTAGCTGGTTTCCAAGACAGCAAATAAATGCTGCTGTCAGACAGAAAGAAACTCTTTTGCGTCCGACAAAGAGAGACGAATGTTGGGAACAAAACTACTCCTCTCGGAGGCCTAATTAAGTTATCCGCCTCGAGCAGCCAGCTTAATTATATTGTAGCATACATTTTTAAAGTTCATTCCTAGATTCTGACATTTGCTTCTAGGTTGATAGCATGAGAAGAAGAGGTTTTTTTTCTGAGCACGAGCTATATGTGCATTGATGTTTGCGATCGGGTGGGAGCTACGTCATTATGTTCTTACGATGTCCTACGCTTGTATATTCTGTATGTGTATATACACTCGCGCTACGTCCGTACATTCACCAGTTTTGACTTTCAAATATGAGAGGCAGACCAAGAAAAGCTGCCTCGACTGAAGAGCGTGTGGAAACAAGGTCATCATCACGGTTGCGAACTCTGAGCTCTCTTGTCAAGAAAGTTCGAACCGCTTGTACAGGTTTGGCACCCGTTGAATCTACTCGCTAGGTCATCGCGACATAGTTAAAAAATGACACGTTTTTACATAAGTTCAGACGTTAGGAGCCATAACGAATTAAAGCCTAAGGCTTCTTTACCTAGCGGTTTTAATCATATTACTAGCGTGACGTCATGGCACAGCAACGCTTGTCTGTTAAGTGTTTACCCTGGGAACTGCGTCTTTAAGCGTTTCTTAACTGCGCGAAACACTTTGGAGAACTAGCAGTGTAGGCGGCACATTAGTGTGGGTAAGAAAGCCACTTAGTTGTAGTCTGTAAGCAGACAAGGAAGCGAAAGCCAGAGGAGACGGAAGCAGGAAAATTGTATCCTGCAGTAACATCTGTCAACATCCACATTGCGGACTGACCAGGGGTAGGGTCGACGCTGTCGCTGGCAGCTTTAGTCGCCACACTGGGCAAAGCGGACCCAGTCAGTTTGCGCAGTTGAATGAGTGACGCCTGACGCCTGACGCCTGAGCCACCGGGGCGTCCGAACTCCTTCCCCTCTTCTGCGTCAGCAGGTTTGTTTGCGTTTGTGTCGAGCAATTTTGTCTGCCTATCCTTCTGTCTGTCAGCCTGAAAGAGGTATACAATCGCCGCAGAGATTAAACAAATCAAGTTTCAATTTTGTTTTCCTTTGCTGCAGAGAATTTGATACAAGAGCAAATGTTATTGCTGCTAGGATCGCACGTAAATTGAGGCGGTGAGGTCAGAGACCCTGTCTTGAAGTGTCGCTCATTAGTCACTACCGAGCTACACTTGCGAACGTGCATCCATAAAACTCGCTTTAGATGTGTCATTACCAGCAAAACATGGGACTACTTACACTTGCACAGCTTGTGTATCCTATGTGTACTGCCACGTGTCTGGAAGCAGCAGTAGAGTTAAGTGTTTCATCACTAAGTGCAGCGATCATAGAAGAAATTCAGAACCCGCGTGCATCGCGCGAAATGTGCATTTACGACCCCCTCCCCCCAACAATATGCGTTTTCACAAAGTGAAAAGATTGTGCTCTCAAAGACACGTGGATTAAATTGTATATAACACTAGCCTGCAGACTGTGAGATATTTATTCTGTTCAGAGTAAGATTGAAGATTACAAGGCAACATTAGCTTTCAGCAAATTGTATCCCTGTGGCTCTCTTATGGCTAGGTGTTTGACAAGAAAAGAAAGCTACTTCAATGTTCCACGGGTTCAAAGAGGCTAAAAAAGTGCAAGTGAACATTCATTTTGTTTCCACGATGCTGAAATGTCAGAAAGGAGCTCATGGACCCCTCAGCGTTGACACACAAGACCAGCTGTCTACTGCTAAGTATTACAGAGTGCGCTTTGTTTTGAAAGCATGTTTGCGAACTTTTCATAACATCAAGAAGACGAGCTCTCACAAGGAACAAATTTAGGACTTTTTTCTCTTCGGCTCAAGGATGTATTTTAGCACGACTGGATCCCGCTGCTACTCTCCTGACACGACGAAACCCAGAAAAAGGTGTGGCTAAACAATGATGTCACTTTGCGTTAAAGCGATTGGCTCCTGGCTGGCAGCGCGTGTCTTGTACCACGTGAGTTTTTGTTGTGGTTTCTCGCCAGCTAGCTTTGGGCCTAAATGTAAGCTTCTTGTGGTCAGTGATCAGCCTGAGAGGAAGAGCAATGGCTGCAAGGGCGGGTGAAGAAAGATACATGGCAAAAGCGTTCGTTATTGTTGTGTATGCGGTGTATATTATGAAAAAAATTAATAGAAGAAGAATTTAATTACATCGCTTTCCAGCAAACAAACGGAAGAATGACGTATGGACAAATGAAAAGAATAAGACATATCGTGATGCATAGGCCTATGGCTTTCAGATAATGAAGTCTAGCCCCCCTATGTAGTCAATGTTTCGTAAGTAATAAAAGGACCCAAATGACCGGTCGCCACTTTGCCGTCGGCAAGATGATTACTTTGTTAACTCTGACAAAATGACATAAACTCAGTTTCATTCTCTACACTGTCAGGAAAAATAAATAAACTACAGTTATAAGCATCATTAACAAGACTTGCCGAAGAATGGTATACGAATTTAGTAAGCCGAGATATATCCACAAGACAACGCGAATACCTTAATTATCCCGAGAGATGTTTCGATGAAATACATCTAATAAGAGTTTTCTAAGTTGTACACTTGTAGGCAACACACATCAGTTCTCACTATTATACACAACACGTACCTGCTCAAAAGGAATTAGTCATAAATATTTTTTCTGTGAAATTTGATCGGAAAATCTTCCATTTTATTTACTCCAGTGTTTCAAAGCTAGTGGCCTGATAATACGTAGGAGGTCGATAACTGTAATTTGTGTGACTTTCGGTGTAAGACATTGCCGCTTGCTTTAGCACAATGCCCCTTTGCTTGGACGATAATCTCAGTTTTGTGTCCTGTAACGCTTTGCTGGCTCTCCTTCAGACATTATTTCAGTTTTGGCATAGGACACAAGTCAAACTGAGGCCACAGTGAAGATTCCATTTCGATTGCCAAGTACGTCACATTCAAATTTACTGACCAAAGACATGGATGTCAGGGGAGCTCACCCGAGTAAAATGGTGAGGGATATACCTAAGGGGAAGTAAGAACCCCAAGCGGTGAGGCTCATACTGCTGGGGAAAATCTCGCGGCAGGCGGGTGACATCACGGGGAGGATCCGCAGATGAAAAACCACTGCCTTTTCTGTCGGTGACTTCATACCTTCCGTGCAAATCTCCCTGTAATCTCGTTTCCTCAAGATGGCCGCTAGAGCACAGGAATACGCCGAGTCAAGGGCTTTTTACCACAGTAAACATAATTATACTAATAACCACATAATGTTTTTCACCAAGGCTAGTAAATGGTGAGAAAGTTAATCCGCTGTGATAAATACGTGTTTTTAGTGTTTTAGATGGATTGCAGCGTGCTTTTCTCTCTGACGGCTATGTGTGAGAGCAACTTTATGAGTTCTGCACCTTTCAATGAAGCTGTTAATTTATGCTGTCTCGTTTTATCTACACGAAACCTGTGAATAGATTCCGATTCGGGGAAAAGGACGACAGAAGAAGAAGAAGGAAAAAAAAGGAAAAAAGGAACAGGGGATAAGCAGAAGGAGGAAGTGAAATAATGTGTTATTAATGTGTTATTATGCCCCCTGTTATGTCAATTATAGCTGTGAATAGAAGGAAAGGGGTTAAAACATCGACGCGAAAAACCTTGATAATGAGAACAAAGAGATGATAAATGTCTCTACGCATCGTCAGTGAATGAATATACTAGACTTTTACTATCCGCTTCTCGCAAACACGCCTTCAACAAGTCCAGGATTTGTCCATGGAAGGGAAAAGAGACGCAACAGAGAAAGACGGAAGAAAGGAAGAAGAGAGGTAATGAGCCGGAAGATGGCGCGCCCTATTTGGGGCAAAAATAAATTCCACCCGAGCAAGATGAAAAACGGTCCTTTTGTCACAGAGCCGGAAGACTGGATAACACATCCTCAGCTTTAAGCATTACGGAACAGCCTTGAAAAACTGACCCCCCTCTCCCCTCACGGACCAGTATTCCCTGCAGTGTACGGTGTCTGACTTAAAAACGCCCTGTTAACTTTAGTCTCGGTGGGGAGGATAAGGTTAACTTCCCCTTTGTCCGACTTCTCTCACACTCATACACGTAGAGAGAGGGGCAGGGAGGGAGAAAGACTGACGAATGGACCAATGGGATTTATGTATTTAATGCAGCATAAGCTCTTAATTTAATGATGTATCCAAGGAACGCGGCCAGCCCTGCGAACAGAGAGGTGAAGAGGGAGGGGGAATAAGGGAGTGGGAAAGAGGAAGGAGGGGCAGTGTTAAAGGACAGAGAGAGAGCAAAACAGACCGAGAGAAAGCGAGAGAGAGAGAGAGAGGGAGGAGTGAGAAAAGTAGGAGAGAGAGAGAGAGCAGAAATAAACAGCTTATGTTACCTCGCTTTTTGGAAGACAAGATCTTTTTCGGAGCCTCTGCGTCTCAGCGTTAGTTTGGAGTGACTGCACGTGGGCGATACAAAGCGACTGTGCTCAACTCACGATCGCCCTCTCACGGATTATTTCATGGTTCAGGCGGGTCCTTTCTGGAAGCCAGCCTTGCCTGCGCAAACACGATAAAATATTCGCGGCAACTTTTCAATTAATTTTTGTTTGGCGGGATCTGCCAGATAGGCAGGTTGTTAGGCTTAAGCTCTGCCCTTCTCGTTCATCTTCTCAGAGTTTCGAGTTCGTAACAGCACTGGGTGTCCCAGCACCAGCGAGAGAACGTGAAGAGTTGTAGGCTGGTTAGAAAACAGGACTCTTAGAAGACCTGCACGAAACTTACCTCCAGTGTCCATTCATGCACGCAACAGGACGGTTAGAAGACTTGGACAAAACTTACCTTCAGTGTCCATTCGCGCACACATGCGCGGTTGTGGGCTTGCTTACATGCTTAAGTTCGCTTATGTGTACATGTAAAAATGATCAGATTTCATTTCAAAACAAAGATTATTTTAGCTTCGTACCTTTCTGAACCACTTTCTTCGTTTGCTGTGCGCAGCTGCGAACGAAGTGGGGAGAATTCCCCACCGCCCCGCCCCTTTCAAAAACCAAACGAACCCATGTCACGGCCTGTGAAATATTTTGGCAGCTCTAGGTAGTTGGAAACCTCACGGTAGACTGGTCAAACTGCTTGCTCTCAGTGTCTGCATCTCTGTGGAACAGAGTAAAAAGTAATCTAAATCATCTTGTGACATCCATCTACATGAACTCTTTTGGCAGATTTATGCCTGGGGGCGTACACACTTCGCGTGCCTTAAATGCTTTCGTTGTTTTACAGCATCAGAGAGCGCGTTCGGCCATGCATCAGATTACGGGTAAAGATACTGGAATATGAGGAACGAAATTGCAGGGCAGGAAGATGTATGACCAAGAGAAGGCAGCGCGGAACACAGGACCGTGCCAGCCGATAGAGAGCGAGACAAATATAAAAGGAAAACTTCTCAAGTGAATGATGCCGCATCAAAGCAAAGTACCTGGGATGTAAGAGATCAAAAATTCATGTTATTACTCACACTGAATTTTGCTGTTCCGAGAGGGACAGATGAAGACTTATTATGTACAATCAAGTCCAATATGGAGAAAACGAGAAGAGAGAGAGAGAGAGACGGGATAACAAAAATTAAATTTGTCGTTGTTAGTTGGGATTTTTTTCCTGGGGGTGGGGGTGATATGGTTCATTTCACCAAAGGATGTTGTTTTATTTTTACAAACATCATAGCCGTTTAGATATACTAGTACTTCGTTGCAAAGAAACCCTCGTGTATTAAGTGGTTCATAATACATGTGTAATAATGTTTTAAGCTCATAACTCCACGACCTTGAATTTTCAGCTGATCTATGGATTAAATATGAACATGAGAGTGACAAGAAGAGAGTAGTGCTGGCTGCTCGGTCGAGTTCTTCGAAAGGACTGACGCTGTTCAATGTATTGGCCTTTTGTGTTGAGATGATAGGACTTCCAACTTTCAGCCCATCCTTGCATCTCCTCCACACTAGTGCCAAGCGGCCGCCGTTATCAGGGCCGACAATTTGCAAAGTTACGTCACGACCCCTGTCGACTCAGGAATTGTGGGGCTCATTCTTGGCTGTCTCTCGGCACGCTGTGCCCCGAATTAAGTGGAATGAAAGGCTTCGGATGGGGGTCGGGTGGAGGAGAGCGGACGGGAGAGAAAAAAAGGGGGTACTGATGGGGGACATGGGGGTCGTAATTGAAGTTCTTCTCTCTTTCTCTCCCCCCACCCGCCACCTCTTCCCTCTCTCTCTCTGTTTTAATTTTTTTTTCTGACAAGTGGAGATGTTTTACACAGTGACGATTTGTACCAATTATGTTGAAAATTCCGTCAGCTTAGTTGCACGTCTCTCACTGCAGCACAAAACAAACGCCATCGATAAATTGCAGCCGCAGCCTTCCTGTCCGCTCGCATGATTAGCCAATGGGAAACGGTTTTACAAGATACATTGGTGTAATTACGTCTTATGCGTTGTCCCCTCTTTTTTTTCATTCCCCTGATCCCCATCTCTCTCCTTCCCCCTTCTCCCTCCAGTAATGGAAGGCGCTCAAAAAAGTCTTCTCCACAGTAATTACTAAGTGTGCCTGGAGCTTACTACATTTTTTACGTCTGTTTTGTATTCTTTTACCTGTCAGCGTATCAACAACTGTAGGAAATACACCGAAGGAGGCGTAATTAGAAAAGTTCGCATGCGTTCTTTTAAGATGACGCGTATTATTTTGGGGTTCTCCTTAAACTTTTTTTTCCAGAATAAATTGCCAGGTTTTCTCATTGTCGTCATTAGCCAAAAATATTTGCAACCGAGATAGACGATGGCAGCCAGTGACGATTGTGGTCTTCCTCCTCCTTCGCCTCCTCTAATCCTCTTCCTCCTCCTCCTCCTCCTCCTCCTCCTCATCTATTGTAATAAAACGAGACAGCCAGCACCATTAAGTCAGTAGTGCTGTTCCCAGCGGTGGCAGCAATGACATATAACTGCAGCTGCGGCAAAAAACAATAAGATGATGTGGATCAAAGTCACTGTGTCCTCTTTTACTCTACACTTGTACTCTACTCAGTCTACACTTGTACTCTACTCAGTCTACACTTGTACTCTACTCAGTCTACACGTGTACTCTATACTTGTACTCTACTCAGTCTACACTTGTACTCTACGCTTGTACTCTACTCTGTTAGTCTGCACTTGCTGCTCCTAACGTGTACTGCGAGAGAAGATGGAGAGAAGGGGAAAAATGGGTTTTAACAAACAGCAGTTATAAAAATGCGGATTGACTTCCTGCGCGTAACGAGGGTTAAAAAGACAAAGCTGGGAACCAAAAATTTACAAGAACACGGTGACCGGAGGCCATTGGCCGAATTAAAGGGATTGTAGATGTTGTGCACGGTAGCTCGCTGGACTGCTTGTCACGTGGGGACGTGGGGAGAGGGGACGGCTAGCGCAATTTCAGGCTGCGCATGCACTCACAAAGTCTTAGCGCTGTGTGCCGGGCCTATCTTTGGCCCACGAAGTATTCTTGCGCGGAGCCAAAGAGGCGTTTGTCATTTCTGTGAATGAGATCTACAGAAGGCCTGATCTGTCCTGCTGTTTTCTTGATGGCTATGTAGTACGGCGTAGACTTTTGCTGTATGGTTTAATTTTTGCAGACAATAGGGGGAATAACAATAAATACAGGAATGAGTTGAAAAAGGACAGAGAAAAATGAGGCGTCAGTAATACTGTAGGGTAATGCAGATTTACCGAAATCAGCGTGAAAAGAATGTGATGAAAGGAGATATGTTTCTAACAATCGGGACTGTGGATAGGCTAATGACAGTAATTATCAACAAAACTTTTTAGGAGTTCCACGCTGATATTTCTTGTGTAGAAGCTCGAAGTATGTGGATAGGGTGGTAACGGGTGAGGAGCGTGGGGAGAAAGGATACCGGCTTTGAAGAAAAAAAATTAAACGATATTTTTTTGTAGAATTTTGGAAAATCTTGGTTTTAGAAAGTAAGGAAATACGGCATGTTGTAACAACTGGGACAATACAGCCTTTCTGACAAGTACCAGTCACATGGGCTGTTTATTATGTAAATATCATTACATGCATGTTTCGCGTATGCTAAGGACGAAGTCTAGAGGGTTAGCATGGAGAAGAAATCTAAAAGTTGAAGACCAACACAAATGCAAATATTCTTCCAAAAACTGAGTTCAGCCATCACAGAAAATGATGTAGTCCTAAAATCTAAAATTGGCCCGGTATTGTCCAGTATTACCTAGTATGCTGGGAAGTTCACTGCAACGTATTAACTGTCCGAAGTTACCGCCAATAAATCCCGTTCGCGATATGCAAGTCTTCCGTAGACACAACAAGAGCTCATAATAGTGACGTCAGAACAATACGTGGGATTTTATTCTTGTAATAAACCAACTCCATTTATCTAAAAACACGTCTGCATTCGGGTGGGTCTTTAACAAGACTTAACAGAGAAAGCATGTCAGTGTAGAAATGTTCAGAGACTCAAAAAGGCAGAATTGTTCAGTTAGGCCTTCTTTCTTATGTAGTAAGCTACGGTCGCTACAAAGTAAGGAAGCCAGTATCTTGAATGACAGAACAAAGAAAAAAAGAAAGAAAGAAAGAAGAGGGTGAATGACTAAAAAACGGACCCTAGGGGGAAAAATGAGGGGAAATAGAGAGAGAGAAGCACAGGCTTCAGATAAAATGGTTTTCCCCCATTTTGTAACCAGACAGCGCTGTAACAGTATTAAGACGGCTGCGCGTCACGTGGCAGTTTAAACTCCTCCCGTACCAAACCTTTACAACGAATTTCGCTAGCGTTAAACACGGGAGGGGGTGAGGGAGAGGGAAGTCTTCATCGTGATGTAGTGATCACAAGGGAGGCTATTCGGGAGCAAAGTGCCGTAAGTAACGGCCCGCGATGGGCTAAGCAGCTAGATAGGAATGTCTAAATCGGATGTTATTTTTAAGCAGGCTGGGCAAACTAGTTCATATTTCCCCCATCCCCCTTTCGCTCTGTCGGCGAGTTGAAGCAATTCCTTTAATTCCGCCCAGATCGCGGGCCAAGGTGGCTCAGCGATGCCCTTGCGGTCATAAGAGGGAGAACCTACTACCACAGTCGATCGTGTTTCAAAACGCACTTTGTGCTAGCTTGCATTATTGTTACCAAAAGTGACTGAGAAGTGCGTAAGGATGGGAGACTGGCAGCCAGATTAATTTGTCAGGAGTTTGGGGTTAAGAATAAAATCTCAATTTGCAGACATTCTTATAACGGTCTGTAATTTTGCACAGCTCAGATGCTGATCCACCGATTCATCATCAAACGATAGAATTAGAGACAGCTGTGACAGTATTTTGAACACTCGAGATTCCTAGACTGAGATAAAATCGTTTTGAAAGTTCTGCCTTAATCTGGTGGGAGAAAGGTGGTGAATCCAAACTTAGTCTGATGGAATGGTAAACATAGTATCTTGAATACAACCTACCTTTGCCTGACAATATGTATACTGTTGTAGCACCGATCTGTGACTTATTTGACATGGTTGGCAGTCGTTCGTACTATCTTCACATTAACATTCAGATTAACTTTTGTTCATTAGTCTGCCTTTATATTTTGCACACGGCTCTACGTGGCCCTCAGATATGCAGGGCTTAAAAAATGCTATTTTATCTTAAACTTTTGACGTGGATTAATCTTTTGCTTTTCACTATTAAGCTGAAAATGTCAGTGTTATGTGGAACT
Source organism: Lanistes nyassanus (assembly GCA_004794575.1). Lineage (NCBI taxonomy): Eukaryota > Metazoa > Mollusca > Gastropoda > Architaenioglossa > Ampullariidae > Lanistes > Lanistes nyassanus. Next base: position 20,300 of record SMGT01003186.1, read on the forward strand.
ATTCTTTCGTTGCAACAATGTTGCTATTTCCGTTCCCACATCAGCGTACTACACCTGCCAGTGAAAAACCAAAAAGGTAAGCAGTCTGAATGGATCATAAAGGCTTATTGAAACAAATAGAACGCGTCTGCTTTCTTAGTCATTGGCCAAAGAGAGACATTTCTCGAGTCAGGAAAGTATCCTAAGTAAGGAACATAAACATTGGCTGAACATTTTATGTCCTGGCTAACAGTCTATAGCAAATGTCGATCTCAGAAGGAAAGACGGCTTCGTTCAGGCGATTTTCTTGCGCGTAGAGGGATTCATAGTTAGCTCGTCAACCGACACGCTAGTAATCTTCGCAGAATCAAGTAAATTGTTTTATGATGGTAGGAAAGTGGCAACGACAGGGATGTGTGCGATTTGCGTGGTGCCAAGTGGGTGATAATTAGTCGGAGCACCTTGTGTCTGGAGGTATATGATGTATCGACAGGGCAGGGGCTCCTGCAGGACAGAACAACATGGTTGAAAGCTTTCCTCTAAGGCAAGACGCGATGAAGACCAAATTTAGTAACAGTCCGGTCCACAAGGACCATTAGCTAATTCTGATCTCGGCAGGCACTGACCTTTGCGAGGGTCTGGAGACAAGTGACAAAGAGAGGTTTGACAGGATTGTAAAGACGGACATGTACTTGCAGACATCCGCACATATGTATGCACGTACTCGCCTAAATGAATTCTTTAACAATAATATAAACGTACTCACGTAGTTACGTGGATGCTGCAGCATATTTCACCATAACAGATAATTGACTCAAACAAGAACAAATGAGGACAGAGCGCTATAAAATCGTCAAACGACAACCCCAACAAAGTACTGGCAGCGCTAGACACAACCGTATGCTGACGTAAGCAATCAAGGGAGCCTATCGTACCCATACACGTAGCAAAGAGAGAGTCGACCGAGTCACTCATGAAGATAATTGACTTCAAAATATTAAATACTTCTAATGTTAACTATCGCTGCACAAGACAGTAAAGTAGTGGTGTTAGTGTTGATGTTGATGTTGTTTTGTGGTGGTGGTGGTGGTGGTGGTGGTGGTGGTGGTGGGGGAGAGGAGGAGGAGACAGGAAAAGAAGGAGAGAGGAAGATTGGTCCTGAAGAATTTTACACTAAAGCACTTAGAATTTCAATCTCTTCAGAAATTTTTAGGAAGGAACGCATTGTCGATGAAACGCGCAATTAAAGTAGAATTAACCAAAAGTCTTATGCATTCCCCAACTGCTCCGACTACCCTAAAGAACTAGAGCAGCTATCTGGTTGGTTACTTTCCTCAAAACATGATGCCATATATCTTATGCACATACGTTTTTGTTGTTGTTGTTCTTTAGTCTTGCTGAAAGGGAGTTGGCGAGGAGAGGTCTTCACCGAAAATGCGAGAACTTTTTGTTGCCAACAAATTTGCAGCAGTGGCGGATTGGCTTGTCGCAACGAAATTTGTGAAGACCGGTTCTGCACTGTTTGTTTTTAGTCGACTGAGTGAAAATGTGTGAAGTGGTACGACGTAGCAACTTTACGCTGAGCTGGCAGTTCCCGTCGACTATCTTTCTAGTCGCGCACACTCACGTCGCACACACGCACACACTCACGTCGCACTGCACGCAGGACTAGTGCACGCTGGGTCTTGCCACTCGGTAATTACAAGAATGGTCAGGATGCTACAGGCATCAGGCGATTATGAGGCCAGTTCGATCGTAAGGGGTCAGAGCACTATGGTTAGTGCGTGGACGACAGACAGCGAGCCTTGGTGAATTGCGAGAAGTCAGCCAACGGTGTTGAGAACTCAGCGCCAGAGAGTATGCCGTACATCAGCTTGGACAAACGTACTACGGTGTTTTGTTTCGCACGTGAAATGTCTACTGCTGTGTGATGTGCTCTTTAAGGCTTGCAACTAGTGTTGACCGTACCCTACAGCACTTACGAACCCGGTCCCAGGATCGGGTTGCATGGGCGCTAGCATCTGCTCTTCTGGTCATAAGAGTTGAAGTAAATCGGTCCGTTTACCCTGTGTATTTTACGTGCACCTTTAAGAATAGAAGGTACGAGCGCCCATGCAGCCCGGTCCAGCGTCGTCCCATCTCTCCACATGACAGGCAGCGAGTGAACAGCCAGCCATGAAATGGTGCTGTCATCGCGAAGAACCTTTCTAGTGATGGCGGTCAAACTCTTATCGCTTTCTGTCCGAGCGAGACGGTTCATGCAGGGAAACATTGTTCGCTGCAGTCAAACCGTCGGGCCCTGCTGAAGAGAAAGGGAAAAAGTCGACCCAATAGCCGACCCGAAATTGAGCAAGCGACGATGTACTGGAATGGCTGTACATTCAGTTGATGAAGCCGCTTGAACGGGTTCTCGATTGAAACCCTGCCTATTGTTCGGTTTAAAGTAATATAATGAAAGTTTGGTCACGGGTGAGTTTAAGAAAAGGTCAAAGCATGGAGTTCAGTTGACTTTCCACAGCCTGCTTCAGTTTGAGTCGATTTTGAAGTAGTCATTGTCACTGAGCGCTATTGACACCAACACTTCCACCAAGGGCATTCCGTGCATAAGCTGCAGACAGACAATGCACTCGAGGTGTGCTAACTGAACAAATCTTTCAGCGGTAAATACGTGAACAGTCGTCCGGTTCAAAACACAAAGCAGCGGAGCCAAGATTGGATTTTCGATTTAGTAAGTTTTCCTCTTTACGCTGTCGTTTTTCCGTTTGTCTCATGCCCATGCAAGCACAGCATCTTCCTCTGACAGTTATCCGAATACTATGATGATAACCTATTTAGTGTCAGTATTATTGCTGGAGGAGAAAAATTAACGAAATTGGTTTGAGGATTAAATTGGATGGACCTCTGTACATTTTGCAGTTCTCGTCTGTGAGGCTTGATCCTGATATAAGAGGGTGTTTATACGAACCTGAATCATTACTATTTTTTCACCGTAATCATATACTAGTTCCTATGATCTTGATGAAATCTATGTATTTAACATGGGCTTGATAAACCCTCACTATCGCTCACTATTGGGGGTGTCGCACGCACGCACGCACGCACACGATTATAATTAAACTCTGTTTTACAGGTTTGTGATGAAATATTACTATTTTTTCTACTCTTGTACATAATATAAGATGTTAAAGAATCGTTTAGAATTTACAGGATTGTGACGAAACCCTTTCGCTTGTTTTTTTTCGTTGTCTAAACTGCAGCTTAATCAACGTTAAACGAGATTGTCCAGGTGTAAATAACAATGACGCATGTGAAAAGAGACATTTAAAGGACGTAAGTTAATTGTCACGAAACGTGATTATGTTGTTTTCCGATTTTGAAAACGCTGACGTAAACATTTCCAAGTTTTTTGCGTTAAAATAAGGAACAGTAATTTCGGTTAGTTATCCTTTCGCTGACACTGGTCCCATTCCACCCACACAATTTCCCTCTGCCCCCCGCGCCCCCCCCCCACCCGTACACACAATCCTACGCAGATCTTTTTTTTCATGGAAAACAACACGCAATGAAACGTGTAAGACTTGATCCAACTATTCACATAAACCAATGAAATATTAATATTTTTCACCCTGATCAAGTAGGACAAGAAGTGGTATAGCGTTTCATTGGGGTCGTTTTCAGATAAAACAAAAGCATTTTGCCAGATTCATGCTTGACAGGGTTTAAATATTTTTGCATGATTACCTGATTACGGTGTAAAATAGAAATGTTTCATGAGGTTCATGTAAATAGCATGTTTTCATCAGGATCAAGCTTCACATACGTAATCCTTTGTGGCTCAGGGCAGCAGCATCCACACCACCGCTTGTACTGGAGCGCAGTCATACAGGCTGTTTATGGGCGTGAAATAATTCTTGTCCTCTGGCAGCAGCCGGTGGTGACTAAACACATCTCAAACGGACGCTTGCATACTAACTGTGTATCTGTGATCCGACCGCAAAGAGTCAGTGTTATATTCTTTGGCTTAGAAACACGTTCAAGGTCACACTTTTTTGTGTGCAGCGGGATTTAAAAAAATCGAAACCGATCGAAAACAATACACTGTCGACGTTCAATGAAGCTCTTCTCTTTAGACTCTCGATCGTTTGTTTAAACATTTTTCCAAGAAACAGACGTTGCTACTTGCCAGCCCTTCGGACTAAACAGAAAAATGGCTTTTGATTGATTAAGATTCGGAGTTTCATTGACGCGATGCTGTTCAAATAATTTTTGGGGGGATGGTTGCTTAAAAGGTTTTAAGGCACAAGACCCAAAAGGGGCAGAAACATATGACAATACTATTGCAGAAAAATATCCGAATTGTGCTGGGGTATTTTGCCTATTACGATCCCAGCTGAATCTATGCAAATAACGTATTTGATTTAGGGTTTAGCTTAATTACAAGCAATACCGAACAAAGTTTCTTAGCAACTGGTTGGCGGCAGCAAAATTTCTTAATCAGATGACAATACTGGGCAACTTATTGTTTTTGGCGCCAGCAAGACCATCTGACAGCAACGGTGTCAGCAATGCTTTATTTTTATGAGAGCACAGCTTGTCCGCATAGGACTTTGTCCAATATTGTCCCGCGATTAACAACAACCTTGAGTAAAGTTGTTCAATTACTGATTTAAATAATGGTCGCAAGTCATTCCCGCAGACAGGTTGCTAAACATTGTCTGCAGTTATAACCATCTTAGGGCTCACGGTTTTATAAGCTGACGCAGAAATGTTTTCTCGGCATGAGGCTACCATCCGTCTGCGTGCCGTTGTAATAGTCGGAGAGGAGAGCTGATCTCCAGAATAAAAATTACGATCGAGGAAACATACGGCACAGTCTAAAATGCCCAATATTTTTTAAATTCTGACACACGTGAAAGAAGGCTTGCAGTCTGTCAGACTATACAGCTATCAGCGAAGTGCAAAGCTGCTGATATCGACCACTTGTCTCACAGAATTGTATGCAAAATCCCGCAATCGATTGTTTAGACAGTGGCCGCAACACATCACGTAAAGGCCTTTAAAATAACAACGTTTTGAGAGGGACTTTTAGAGGCGTGTTTTAAAAAACCCAGTCAGGTCATACTGATGAAGTTGCTGGGGAAAAGAAAGAATATAAAATCCACTCAAAGAAGAAACAGAGAAAGAAAATAGTTTTCAAAATCCCAGAAAATTTAAAAAAAAAACCTGGCATTTTGACTAGACTAGACTAGACCTGGCATTTTGTACCCTAAATGAATACTACGCATTGTGGATATTTCATCCCATTATCACCCTCTGTCAGGTGTTTAGTTAGAGGACGACGTGATTGTCTCCCCTGCGCTTGCGCGTCGCTGAAGCGTAGGCTGCCTTACCGCCCTTGTGACGGATTAGCACATCCATTCCAGTCAGCCACCGCGGCAGTGAGATCACGTGATCGAGTGCAGCGATTGGCAGGCATCCTGGGATTTGAGGTGGACACTGTAAATCGAGTTTGAGCCTGGTCTGACACCAAGCTTGGTTGGCTGCATCAAAACGTCCAAAACCAGAATAAATTTCGCTGGCACGACGTTTCTGCTCGATCGCCAGAGGGCGTCAAAGGTTGTGAAAGTGATCCCTCCTCCCAGCCTAGTGGTCTGGAGTAGGTTCCCTTTCTTCCCGCACTGACTGTACAGTGAGTGGCTGCTGGTTGTGCTGTTATTGTTCGGTCTTGTTTCCGAGTCACTGCATCGATGCCGTTGTGCTTCTCGTGGCGTCTTCCCATGCGGGGCTTGTTTGGTAACTCTAATTAATTACTAGACGCACATCTGAACGGACTGAAACCATGTAACACTGATTCAAAGATACTGATTTGTATGCAGCTATCACTGCCTGGAGAGCAGAATTATCGTGGAAATGTGCGTGTTCGTGCGTGTGTGGGTGCGTGGAATGAGTGGGGGAACGAAGGAGGAAGGAAAGGAGGAGAGAAACTGCGACAAGCCTTTATCCATCGTGGAAATTAATGGTTTTTTAAAAAAAAAATGATGGGAAGAGAGAGAAATAGACTGGTGATTTTTTTCAGACATAAGGCTGGAAATAACAATAATCAGAACTGGCAGCAAACGCCCACCTCCTGATAGTGTAACGTGGAATGCTGCCGTTGCACAATTTGTCAACAGTAACAGATTCACTTTCGTGTTCTGAAAAATTGTGCTTCTGTAGTGTAATACACAAGATATTTGGAAGTTACAATACTCCAAGTTAAAAAAAAATATTAAGAGTAGCACCACACACACATACACACGTATGCATTCTCTCTCTTTCTTGCCCCTTTGATATGGATCAAACTCCAAGTTCTCCCTCCCTCTCTCCCTCTCACACACACGTGTACACACCCTTGCACACATTCACGCTCTTCAGATCACGTATCTATACATCAAAGACATTCAGTGCACTGGCTGGGTTTTCATGTCACTGCTATCAGATGATAAATTGTCGTCTCCCACAAAAGATCTCTCCAACGATGTGGTTTTGCACGCTTTTATTAAAAGTTTTTTTCTTTTGGCACGTCCTGCCCCATCAGTGAAAACATCGCATGTGCCCACGACAATGGCATATCCCTGTCGGCTGCGGACCTGCATTTCAAAGCAACAGCAGCAGCTCGTGTGCCGGCTGACTGACTGACAGTACGAAAATACTATCATTACCGGCATTACCATCGCATTCAGCTGCCCCTTCCCCAAATGCCTCTTCCACCATGGCTGCCGAGGGAAGTCTCTGCACGGACGGTTGCATGACAACGGGCTTCATTAGAATTCCCCGCAAGGTGAATGGCTGTCAGGAAACAGAGGGCGGCCTAATTAAACTTTTCTCGGCCGACGTGTAAGAGTAATTGAATTTCTGCGCTTGAGCGACGGGTTGCATGCGACTTTTTCTGTGTAACATGGCACCTGCTAATGGACATCCTACATCAAAGTTATCCTCCCTTGCCCCACACAAACCCACTGCAGTTAAAGTAGATGGGTTATCTTCTCCACCCCTTTGACTAGTCCGATTACACTGAAAGGAAAATATCTCCAAAGCGGGAAGGGTTGGACTGGTTGACCTGCTGAGCATGCGCGATGGACATCGAGTGATGTCAACCCTGTTAACTGAGATTTATTGGTGTTTGTAACTTTTTTATTTTAATCTCATAACTCCGCCCCGCAAGGTGATGGAAGCATGCACGCGCGCCTGGCATTTGTGGGGAAAATTGGAGGGGGGGGGGAGCTATTTCGTCTAGCTTAAAGTAGCAGGCAATGGTTAGCTTTAATCTCAGTTTGATTTACGCTTGTTTCCCTTCGTCTGAGGAATCTTTTCTGCATTTTCTCGACTCCTCTCTCTCTCCTCCTCCTCCCCCTCTCTCTTCTTTCTTTTTTTCTCACTCTCTCGCGCGCGTGCAGAATAGCTGTAACGTGTGCTTGATAGTGAATAAAGAGGGTCATGGATTCGGATTCCGTGTCCGGCACTAGTACTTTTTGTGGGTGTGGCACCTGTTTACGGTGCTGGTCTTTGGGGATATTCTCCAGCGGCTTCGCTGTCCTCCCATTTCTTCACCCCCCTACCCCCTTCACCTCTCCCTGGTTCTTCCACCTGATACCAAAGCCTCCGTTGCTGACCTGCGAGCAGAAAATTCCCTTGTTTCTTTCCTTTCTCTTTTCTCCCATTGGTACAGCATAATGTTTGCACCTGTGTCAGATAGACTGGATACCTGGAATCTGAATAGCAGTTCATTGGTGGAACGTGATGTCTGAACACGTTTAAAAGCTAACTACACTCAGTACTGGGTGTAGACACCGTGGAAGCAGTCCAAAGGCTGAATTAGGAAGAACCGGTATAATCAACAGATTAAAAGTACCAGGAAAAAAAACGGATTCCACTAGACACTGTCTAAAAAGCAACTGTCATAATGAACAGGATTAACAACTACTGCTGGAACAGCCGGTTCTCATAGCGTTCAGGTGTTTCTATTCCTATCCATAGGCACCCAGCTCAGCTACAGTCACAGCTGAGCCGTGTTCCTATCTCTGCACCCGATTCGCATCTACTGAATAGTGTCAAGGGATTCACTTTCTGCTCTACCCCCAGCCCCAACCCCTCCTCTAACCCCACTCTGAGCAAAGTTTTAAAAAATGTGAAAAAAATTTACCTAAGGATGTTGCGAAAATCAAACTACGGTATCTTCAGAGGTTGAAACCAACACCTTAACCACTCGCCTACGGACCACATCGGCAGGCTGTGTTCATTCTAGCGATAAGAAGCTGCACTGTGACGCTTCGAGTAGCGCATCTTCTTATGGTTAAAATGAAAAGGAGACACTGGATTGCTCTGTAGCTCAATTTAGAGCCTTAGGCTTAGGAACTCAAAATGTGGTTGGGATGGGAGTCGGGTGGGGCTGGAGGTTAGGGATGGGGGAGCTGGTGAAGCTAGGTTCTTTGTAGCTTTCGTACTTTTTTGAGGCGATAGGAAGACGGTTCAGCTGTGACTGTAGTTCGCTACAGAGCGCCGTAGCTCGCTACGGTGGCAGTTGAGCTGGGTGCCTATGGATGGGAATAGAAACAGCTGAGCTGTATGAGAACAGGGTGTCTAGTCATAACAGCACACGTAAGGCCCGTTCACCCTGTGTATTTTACGTTCGCCTCTTCGTACGGACAGGAGACACGAACCCTTATGCCGTCAGATCCTGCAGCTTTTAGTTGAATATATTTAACGTGTCTTTGAAGCTTTTGTTGTCAGGTTTTGCGTCTTACCTTAATCGAATTGCCCCGTACCATCACCTCAATCTATGAAGGGCAATGATGTGTCAAAAAATTCCTCTTTCTCCGTCCCCTTTCTCTCTCCCTCTCAGCACGAGTGCTTTACAAACGTGTGCCAGGCGCGTGCCATACAAATGAAACGAGACGATCTTGTAACGAAACGCCCCTAGCTGCGGAGCGATCTTGTCAAACGGCTGGCTAGAGCAAGACACTGGGGGATTCGAGTTTCACACGATCTTTTTTTTCTGCTTGTCTGGAGGTTAGAACAATTATGCATTAGCGTGCAGACATCATGGGAAAATCTGAACAAGTAAAAACTTCTAAAGAGACTGAAGCAACCGTTACAGTCCTCAACGCACGTGCTCTTTTCTCGAGGGATGAAATCGGATTAGTTGGAACGTTGTAGGAGGACAGAACGCGCACAGTACAAAGTCTGTGCACATATCTGATGCGAAATCGAACAGGGTAGTACATCTAATGCCAAGTCAGTGGTTTCTAAGCTTAACAGATTTTTTGGTTTGGCTGGCACTGATTGTTTGCTGCACATCCAGTTCGGTTTGAAAATGAGGAAAAAGTTTGAGAAACCCCAAGGAATGTGAACGTGCTTGGGTTCAGTTTTTTCCCCTAATGCATTAGTAATGTCATAAAAATTAACCAGACACTATAACATCATGTGAATACCCAAACCTCGTCGATCTCACTTTGTAAAGACCATACCATTTTCGTACATACTGAAAAGAAAGAAGAGCTGTAGCATAAGAATGAAAATCTTGAAAATAAAATGCTCATCATTGCCGAATACTTAGCGAATAAGTTTAAAAAAAAAATCTGCTGCTTTATTGGGGCTCATCTAAAGACCTTGCTCTTGCATGCAAAGGTTGACTCATCCTCCATACTCTTTCTTTCTTTCTTTCTTTCTTTCTTTCTTTCTTTCTTTCTTTCTTTCTTTCTTTCTTTCTTTCTTTTCTATTATCTTTTCTTTCCGCCTCCGTTCTTGGCTAAAATCGTTAACTAACACAGTTTTAAAAATCAGAATTGAAAAAGGGAGGAAAACCTGCTTTCGAAACAAGTTCTTCTTGACATCCTGTTTTTGAACCGCGCCTCCCTTTTTTTTTTAAAACTGCACCACATCTCACTAGCAATTTTCTCAGCTTCCTTTGCTAATTGTCAGTCTGCTCTTATCGCACGAGATCAGGTTGGGGTACAATTTTTGCAAACTGAATTTTGTTCGGAGCCAGCATTTTTACCCGTTAGAAGAGAGAGAGAGAGCGCGAGAAAGGGGAGAGACTAGTCACACACAATGTCGCTTTCCTTCCCGACCACGAACTTTAAAGCTCGGGATCGTTAAACTTTCCTTTGACAAACTGCGGATGTTCACAATGACAGTTAAAATGAAAAAAAAAAACAAACAACCCCCCCCCCCCAAAAAAAAAACGTTCTTCCTGTTGCACTGCGTCAACGCCCACCAGCCAGAAGCCGCAGTTCTTACACCAGCGTTTAATTCTCACCCCCAACTTGCCGATCCTCCTCCTGTGTACCTGCAGGACTCATTTAAGGCAAGCATGAGCATCTTGAACTATTTGACATGCCGCCTGTTTGATGTCGGCAAAATGAATACCTCAACATGCAGACTTGCCTCTGGTTCTCCCCCATCCACCCTCCAAAAAAAAAAAAAGTCCAGAAACGCAATGTGGTCTTCCCGGCAAAACTTGATTAACCTTCATCTTCCTCCATTCCCTCCCGACTTTTCCCAAGTGCGCGGCTGGCGCGAGGCTGGGTGACGGTAGAGACAGCCTGCTGGCAGAGTCAAGAGGTGTGCGAGTCCCGCTCTGTGAGATGAATTGCAGTTGCCTACAGTTACCAGACCTTTAGGTGTATCTGCCTAGTTCGTTTCCGATACGCTGGCCTGTCCTTTGGCGATTCGACACTTTCTTCGAAAAGAGCGATTCTCTAGAATGTCTTCCCAGCAAAGGATAAGTTTTAGTGCCTGACAACGAGAGTTATTAGATAGGACATTGTTTAAGGTGATTGTTTTTACCTCGCACATATGTACACACACATATATATTTACGCGGATGAATACATATTTGCACCTATACTTTGTATATACCCTTTTAAGTAGTACTAGATCAACCTATTATCGTCTTTATCACTGACAGTAATAGCAGCAGTAGTAACAGAAGATGAAATGTAAATCAAAACGTACTAGTTTCAGCAGTTTCGGTAATTATTTTTTTCTCGTGGTAGGGGCCTACATGTTACTGCGGTAGGTTTAGAGAGGGGCTAGGGAAAACCAGATGATGATGTCGAAAAGGAGAAAAAAAGTTCATGTATGAGGGGGAAAATGAAGACGAAAAGAATTGAAAAGAAACACGTGACTGCTGCTTGGAGTAAATAAAGTGAAAGCAAAGAAAACTGAACCAAGCGAAAATAGACGAGATCAAAGTCAACCTTTCGGGGCACTGCACTTTCTTCAGGACGACACAAACAGATAAATAAAACGAGTTACTTAACTTAGGTGGGGGAAGGGAGAGGGAGAGAGAGAGAGAGACGATGGTCTGCTAAGGGCGCTGGACAAGGAATGTGGACAAGAGTGAAGAATGTGGACAAGAGTGAAGAAGAAGAAGAAAAAGACCGTCCGGTTATTAAAAAATGCGGAATGGAAGTGTAGCACACACTCTGAACTAGAACCGCTGACAATAACTTAAAGGCATGAGAGTCTAATGTGAGATGTGCACATAGATGCACAGCGACAAAGCAAGGCATGGCGCTTCCCACACTCCCAGTAGAGTTCTCGGCGGTACGACGCTATAAGGATGGCCGGTGGATGGCCGGGTGACAATCACCTGCGGCCTCTGGTGACAGCTGACTCTAACATGCCGATGAGAAGACCCGGGGTTCCTGTCTCACAGCCTTGGCCCTACTGCGCATGCGCAGTCGGTCGCCAGACCAAAAGGAAACTGGGGAAAGATGGGGAAGGGGACCAGTTGGGGATTAGTATTGACCTTTGGGTCAAGCACTGCTCCTCGGCTGCCGAGACAAAACCACGTTTCTGGCGAAAGCATTTGTTAACCATTTGAGCAGTTCCTTCTGACACTAATTGTCCTGTGTCAAGCGAGTTGAAGGTGAAAGGTGAACGTAAAATGTTTTAAGCTGTTTCAACCGTCGGGGATAAGAGTGAAGGGGTGGGGTGGGGTGCAATGCGGGAACGGTAGAAGAGTATTCGGCATCTAGTTTTCGTACCGAGAATATCGACTGAGCTGACGATGAAAAGTACGTTTGTGAAACATGGTGTGAGCTAACGGAGGTAACCTTGCTTTTACATCAGAATAAACTTTACTTAATTATTGCATTGCCATTTTCTCGGGCTTGTTGTTTAATGTGCCTTCACGTTACGGTAATTGCGCGAGGTAATTTTCGTTTCTAACATGAATAGTGGGAGTTCGTTTATGTTACTTTTGGTATCTGCAGTAATTAACAAACTCCTACTCTCTCTCTCTCTCTGTGCTATTGCCATATGTGTAAATATGTGTAAAGACGCTGGTCGTTAAGAAATTAGAAATGATTTAAAACCTATTTTGTATAAAGTAGCAAATATGGAAACATACAATCAAACACTGAACAATGACAGAATATAAAACAATCAACTTGCTTACAGTGCGTGAACTGTTGTGGCTAAACTTATATAAAATATTGCAGATCTTCGTGTTACTATGGAAAAGAATATCCACTGCCTTAATTTAATATTTTGTTGTTGTTTTGCAGTGATTGTTGGTGGATGCTGTGCCTATCCTTGTAGACGATGTTTGGTCATGACGACTAGCACAACCATCTCGAATAATCAGATTAAATCTTCGGTTTGTCGGTGTCAGAGCCCTGCTTGAAGTCAAGCAATTCTTGAGTGGGGTACCAAAAAAAAAAAAGATTTAAAAAACGCCATTTCTTGGCACCATCACGGTGGGCATTGCCATGCTTCGAGAAATGAAGGACTTTGATGTGTGTCAGTGAACCCTGCCTCTCCGCGGCGCGCTGTGAGAGCACCGCTTTATTGCACAGTGTTCTCTCGCAAGCGGCAAAAAAAGTTCCCAGAAGAATGCAGCAATAGGTCAGCACGTGCGAGGGACAAGTGGTTGGATGAAGCTCTGCAGCCCCAGGCAGAACTAGCGGAATCACGATATCGTGATTCAATTGCCGTAAGTAACAGTCAAAATGAAAAAAATAATCATTTTGTTAAATATTTGATTGACCAGTACTACCAACATTAGCAAGTGAAAAAAGTAAGAACGATAATAATGCAGAGGAAAAGGAAGAGCAGGGAAAAGGATACAAAATATCTAGATGTAATGATCATGTTCATCATTGGTGACTTATTGACCAAGTAACTGAGTAGACTGACTGAATGATTGCACGAGCATGATTTTGCTTTCTCGACCTGTAAGCATTTCTGTTCGTTCATATATACACACTTCTATATCCTATGTCTTTCTCCTGAAATGCCTGGTTAGAATTCAGGAGTGAGGTTTTCCTATTATATCTTTAAATTCAATACAATATTTTTGGCAATTAAGCATGCTCGTCTGCTCGCAAACAGGCTTTATTCACTGTTCATTGGTTTTATTCAATGTTTATAAACAGGTTGTATTCACTGTTCATGAAGTACGCGGCAGGTCATCTAGTTCAGAAAAAAATCAGTTCTCGCGTAAAACAACATAAACTGTATGGGCCTAATGACAATTGTAGGATTTCCCAAAATTTTACATGTATAAACTTTCACATTTGCAGCAGTCTGTATAGTCATTAACGCTAGGGTAATAACGAGAAACTGCATATGAGAAGGTTTTTTTTATTTCGAAAGTAAACATTAATTTGTTGCCTCAGTACTAATCGTTATCGTAGATGTGCATTCGTCATCATCAAATGCATGCTGCAAAAAAAAACAACAAAAAAAAAACAAAAACAAAACAACAACAACAAAAAACCCCACGTCCTATACCTGAGCGACTACATCGAATAAAAATTGTAATAACTAACCCAAACGTCTGCAAGAGAAATGCATTTTTTTTGCTCAGTTCTACATCAAATCTTGTGTGCAAACATACATTGTCGCTGTTGTCTAGCTGAGAAGAACTTACTGCAAAAAACCCTCATTCCAAATCGAATAAAAATCCTTGTTTCAGAAAGTTGGATTTTTGTAAACGACTGTTTTATTTGACTTGGCTAGGAACACATTAATTCACTTTTATTGAATTAAGCTATTAAGCTTTCTTGCCCCTTGCCACAATTTTAAAAGTCCTGCACAGCGTAACTGTCTAACTCTGCGTCAGTCGTGGTGCTGGGCGAAAATCCTGAATACTTTTAGTTTCAACCGAAGGCATCAGTGACAGTTCGTTAGCCTTCATATTTTAACGTGTTTTTCCGCGCAGAAGAGTTACAGCGTTACACAAGTCGCGAAGGGTTGTTACCCCTTACTGGCCCTTTGAAGCACCGCTACCTTCGGTGTACTAGGCACTGTTAGTTACTGTGGCTGCCTCAGAATTTGTAGTCAGTGAGATAAACAGACTCCCTGCAGATCCTTGTTTTCTTTTATATAAATAAACTCATCACAGCCTGTCAAGTTGAAGCAGCAGGAGTTGATGAAATGTCCACGGGGTGCTTGTGTTGACAAGGTATACTAACACGACCGAGGATGGCGAATATACTACTCAAAAGAATCGAAAGACCAGTGTAAACTGCACTCCCTGCATGATGCTCTAGTCACAATGATGTTGAAGTGAACCTCAACTATTCATCTGGATGAGTGTCAGGAACGCCTAGTAACCAGTACACACATTTTAATAAACAGAGGGAAAGGGGGAGTTCAACAGCAGGTCAGCCAGACCTTCGCCTGTCAAGAGTGAAGACTTTTCCCGGTGTTTTTCACTTATGACTTTAAAAATAAAACTTACTGCGTAGTTCAAAACTGCTGAATCATTGGAGACAAGCTTTCTAGAAACTTCTCCAAAACTCAAGTATTATGGGATTTTTGACATCACGTGATCGGACTGTATATTAGGACCGGCAACCCATGGAAGCTTCGCTTGTTCGCATATACACCTTGTAGTAAACATCTACATTTCGTTGTCGATAACTAGCCCGTGGTCAGCTTTCAAAGGTGACTGAGCCGTATAGTAATAAACTCTAAGTGAAGTAGCGAAATTGAAGCAGGGATAGGATTCAAGTCCAAGAACTTGACCAGAGTTGGCAGAATTGGAGTCTGCTGTTGTGTGTACTTCCCCGAGTGGAAGACATTTTCAGTAATTGTTGTAGAGTCGATGCTCTGGCAATTACTCGTCGTACACAGATTTCGCGTCCGTTAGAGCGTCTGGGCTTACGGACAGTATTGCTAAGGAGCGCACATATAGACCAGGTAGGAAACCGCGGATTAGCCGAGTTTGTCCCTGATTTCAGAGAGTGAGCCAAACGACAACGTACTCACTGCAAGAAAAGTTAGACACTTTGATTGTTGTCTATAATTTGATCGTTAAAGTTGGGATATTTCTACACATCCATATGTACTCTGGTTCAAGAGGACTGTTTGAAAAGAACTATAGTTACTAAGTCGTCGGCAACCACGACTTGACCAGTGTGCTGTATCATCGCCGTCTTCAGTTGGATCGCCTGTTGTAAAATTTTCAGATATTTTCTTTGTGTGTGCTAAAGTAAAGGGTAGAAATAGAACCACAGTTGTGTTTGTTTTGGAGTGACTGGGCGTCTAAGAAATTTGAACACGAACACTTAATCACACATTGATAACAGGTTTTATAAAAGTAAAGAGCGGGTTTTTTGTCTGGTTACGTATGTCTGGCTGCCTGGCGTGCACGGACGCGCTAGCACTGATTTCCATGAACACTGAAGTTCACTCGAAGCATGAAACAAGGTGCACCAAATGTACGGTGTCTGTTGTGTTCTTGCAAAAGTACACACGTCCATGATCTGCCTGCCAAAGTGCAGCCGGTCCTTCAATTCTTTTGAGCAGTATGTAAGTCAAGAGAGAATTACCAAAAAAAAAAATTTACAACCAGGAGAGAAAAAAAGGTGGAAGCGATAATTCGTTGACCTTCATGTTTTAATGTACTCCGCGTGTAGAAGACTGACAGGAGATGGCTGAGTGGAGGCTGGGGGGCTCGATCAATCTCTACCCAGCGGCGAGCACTTCAAAGCGGACTCTTTAACACTTCAGGGTTTCGCACCCTTTAATCAGCGTCATAAAGAGGTGTCGGCAGGTGTTAGTTGCTTCGGCGGAGCACCCGAGCATTGACAGAAACGATGACGGGAACGTTGTACGTCATATTAATTGTTCGACCGTTGCAGTCGCGTAGGCGCAAGAATGATGCGTCAGACACATAAATGACCCGACCCTGTCAAACGGCTTTAGAGTTGCCCACTTTCCGGCTTCGAGGCTATAGTCTGCATGGTCAGAATTGTTAGCCTACTGGAATATTCTCGGGGTTCACCGGTTTCTGTACTACTGGAGATCCACGGATATAAAATTAATTACGATACTACAGGTTCACAAGCACATTCGATAATCCCTTTAAAAAGGTCTGCTGAAAAATCAAGGCAAGGCTACAAGTAGCAGTCAGTATTTACGAAACATCTAAAGGTCTGTGAGTGCAAAGATTTTGATACTTATCGTTCATTGTCGATGTTGTACATTGGTTCGTTGTACTCTGTATTGGGCCTTTGTGTGCATAGGGCTAACGTGCTCTAACTCGGTTTGTCATGAAATGTTTATACTGGTTCATTATACTCCACACTGACTCACTTTGTTGGTGAATGTTTGTTTACACGGATATCAAATCCATGCAAACAAACACTCGCCAACAAAGTGAGTCTCTATATGGTCTTTATAAGGGCGTGAATATTTATATGTTCTTTATATGGGGGTGAATCTCTATACGGTCTTTATAAAGGCGTGAATCTTTATATGGTCTTTATAAGGGCGTGAATTTTTATATGGTCTTTATAAGTGTGTGAATCTGTATATGGTCTTTATATGGGCGTGAATCTTTATATGGTCTTTATAAGGGCGTGAATCTTTATATGGTCTTTATAAGGGCGTGAATCTTTATATGGTCTTTATAAGTGTGTGAATCTGTATAAGGTCTTTATATGGGCGTGAATCTTTATATGGTCTTTATAAGGGCGTGAATATATGTTCTTTATAAGGGTGTGAATCTTTATATGGTCTTTATATGGGGGTGAATCTCTATATGGTCTTTATATGGGCGTGAATCTTTATATGGTCTTTATAAGGGCGTGAATCTTTATATGGTCTTTATAAGGGTGTGAATCTTTATATGGTCTTTATATGGGGGTGAATCTCTATATGGTCTTTATATGGGGGTGAATCTCTATATGGTCTTTATATGGGCGTGAATCTTTATATGGTCTTTATAAGGGCGTGAATCTTTATATGTTCTTTATATGGGGGTGAATCTCTATATGGTCTTTATATGGGCGTGAATCTTTATATGTTCTTTATAAGGTTGTGAATCTTTATATGGTCTTTATATGGTGTGAATCTTTATATGGTCTTTATATGGGGGTGAATCTTTATATGGTCTTTATATGGTTGTCAATCTTTATATGGTCTAGATACACTCTGCGATGTTTCGTGCAGCTTACACCCCCCCCCCATTACATTTTCGATTTGTTCTTTGTGTCTTATGGTCATAACACTTTCAAACTGACACTAAGCGATTCAGCCACAGCAACGGACATTTTGAAAAGAAATTTTAGGTCAGACATCAGCAGCAACAAACTTCCGGAATCTGTACGACAGCACGAACCCTACCACAGTACTTCGTCCAGTGTTTGCTGAAAGTATTTCATAAAGCGTTGTTAGGATGAAGAAAGACAACTGCCGACAGGGTGAACATAAACATGAACATAAACAGCCATAAAAAATACGATTTTAGTTTTGCTCTGTGAGATCGCAGCAACGAACAGAGATGTAATCCGTTGGGTACTCGTCTGCAGCTGCATGTCTCAATGAATCGCTGAAAGAGCTTTCTCTTCCTCCTTACCTCCCCCCCTCTCTCTCTCGTGGAAGCGTGGAAGGGTGATGGAAGGCTGGGTGCCGAGAGAGCCAGAAACAGAGAGGAAGACGAGGGAGGGAGGGAAGAAGGGAAAGAGGGAAGGAAGCAAGAAGAGAGGATGGGAATGGGCGGGGCAGAGAGCGAAGAAAGAAGGGAGCAGAGGTTTACATTTCAGATTACAGTGAAAAATGACAAGGCATTATGAGGCATTTAAATGTCCGTGCCATTCATTGCAGGCACACAGAGATTTTATTGGGCCATAGATCGATTGCATTCAGCGTCTGAGAATTCAGGAAAAGGAAAAGTATGCTAGTGTTGCCAGCGGCTCCTAGTGGTTTTATCGCTTTGGAGTGGTTGCCAGCAAGGCTTTATGAGTTGGAACTTTTTTTTTGGTCGTTATTGTATGTCAGGGGAATGTGAGCACTAGAAAGAAAGAGGGAAGAAAAGAAGAGGGAGGAAAAGAAGAGGGAGGAAAAGAAGAGGGAGGAAAAGAAGAGGGATAGAGAATTCGGGGGTAATGTTGATCAGTGAATTAATACATCTTTGAAATCTCTCTTTTTCTAGAGTCGGTATTGATGTTTTGAAATTGTATCTTTATGTGGTCTTGATAGACTGCTTATAAATCTACGTCACATAGGACTGAGAAATGCTCTTGTCAGGTTCAAACTTGGAGCCAGCATTGTCATAAGATAGAGACTTCATTTTTAGCTGTGGCTGCCCCTTCTACAATGATGTTGTAGAAACAGAAACTTATTTGTTATTTTATTGTCCAAAACAGCATATTCCCTCAAAATTTTGGCTTCATCCATCCGGTTTCCGTTTTTATGTACTCATGTCAGACACTTGTCCAGTAGTTCACGTGGCTTTGCAAAATGTATGTATCAGCTAGTGGCAATAAGAAATATATCTAAGTTGTTTCCCTGCTCTGCAGATGTTACTGGTTCATTGCTGCCTAAACACGCATGATCGACTTTGTGTGTACGCGAACAAAAATACTGTTGTATGAACTTCTTTCAGTTGTATGCTCTATGAATGTAGATCATTGTATACTGTATGAAACCCTTATGCTTCTTGTATTATGATTGTAATCTACGTTCGCCCTATCAGTCAAGAGCTAACGGCCCTTAGCAAAGAAAGAAAGTCAAGACAGACTCTGAGTTAAATAAGAACAAAAAGATTGACTGATACCTTTTACCATAACCCCCCAGCAGCATGCACCAAACGGTCCCAGCAGCTAGCTGCAAGTTGAGACACTACGAGGCTATCACCCAGCAGCACAGAATATTGTTTGCTTCTAAAACGTTTTGCAAATAATAATAATAATAAAAAGCATCAAGTGAATACACAAATACTTAAAGAAATGTAATATACAAAGAGACAAATAGACACGTACCATTCCAGTCTCTCTTCTGTGTACTTATAGATGATGATGATGATGATTTGTGGAGGATGTATCTAGTATGACCTTGTTATGTCTAAGTATATTTGTACTGGTTTATAGTACTGTTGCTTTAAGATATTTTATTCTTATTGGTAATAGTGTGATTGTTTGGATATATGTTTAGTTTTACTGATGTGTAGTGAAGTGCTTTGAGAGTGGGTTGATTGTTACATTCTGTTAGTGCTAAGCCATGCTGCATAGGAAACTGTCCATTAATTTTATTACTGGACGAAAAGGTGTTTGTATTATATCGTATCGAATAGGGTACATTTTGACAAGAGTATAACCTTCAGTTCTGGCAGAAGCTAATCAAAATATGCCAGCAATCGAACTAATTAAGTTTAGAACAGCTTTTAGCGGTATTTTCTGTCACTAAGTGCTGAGATTGAAAATTGTCCGTGCAGCGGCGTTACGCTGTTCCTGTGAAGGACGTGTTGGCTGGGGGCAGCGCAGATTGTCTGGTCCAGATGACCTTTACCTTACATTACCACAAGCGAGTGTCTTCCCTTGACGGCTGTGGATTGGTGGGGAGAGGGTGGGGGGAAGGAGGGTCGCTATGGGAATAGGACCAGTGTCGTCTGCTGCACTTAGACGACAACAGCATCACATCGCTGTCCACTTTGGAAGGGACAGTCAAGGTAGGAAGCTGTCAGGAATCCTTCTAACCTGGGAGACCCACACCAAACAAAGAGCTGCGTATTTTCGCCAGATAACCGCTGTCTTTTCCTCACTTTTTTGGCAGTCTTCAGAGGCGCAAGTTTTCGTCCTCTCCCTAATGTGTGTTCTAATTTGCACTGGGGGAAATGTGCGTTTCCCACACATCAACAACCATATAGAAACCTTCTCGCATGCCAGTTATTGATCTGTCATCATCATGATGTGCTTGGTCCGTTCTGAACTAGGCGTCAAGTGGAGGGGAGAGTTTAGTCGGTCTGCAGTCCTTCGGGATAAAAGAGGTTGAACGTTTTACAATGCGGAGAGCTGTACTTTGACAGATTGTACGTATGATCAAGAGAGATTTCACCACTTTGGGGGATTTGCGTCAGTTCTAGCAGGAGGTGGGAGAGGGAGGGGGTGTCGGTTGTGCCAACTGGAAAAGAGGGGTTTGCCACACGTGGATTGTTCTAGGTGCAGATTAAGGCTGCGTCACACGACCTGTTTCACACAAGCCTAACGAACTCCAATGCTCTTTCCATACAAGTGGTTCGACAGCTTTCTTCAACAGCGTGCGGCGTGCGTCCGCGCGTGCGTGCGTGCGTGTGAGTGTGTGTGCGTGCTTGTGCATACGTGATTGCGTGCGTCTGTGCGAATTTGTGTGCATGCATACATGTGTCTACGTGTATTTTTTCCCAAGCCTGCACTGTTGAGGCTCATACAAACATGGCAGTTCAGTATAGTTATAGTCTCTACCCTGACTGCCAGTCGGACTTATATGCCTGAAAAACAATCGAATCAAAGACATGTAAACCATTAAGACAAAGGCCAGGACACTTCTGCAGAACAAAAGACATAGCCAGTCTCAGCATTCTGCAGAACGAAGCAACACAAAAAATATATACCTTGTGCCTGCCCGTGTTCTGCCCCTATTGTGGCCAGCTGGCTAGCTTTTAGGATGAAAACGACAGTGCGAGAGCGCTTGATGAAAAAGCAATTCCCTGCGAGTTGCATTGCGGTCGTGTATGTTACGGAATCAGCCAACGTCAGGCCCGACTCAGCAATGCCATCACAGAGGCGAGCTCGCGGGGCTGGCATTGAAGTTCTGTCGTTTAAACTCGATTTCCTTCATTGTTGAGACTACCCCGTCGGACGACAGCTCTCACAGAATTGGATTTACTTTCTGGCGATTGTTACGTTCATCAAGTCTCTGTGTATACAAAGTAGTGTGTGTGTGTGTGGGAAGGAGAGAGAAAGAGAGAAAGAGAGAGCTGAGAGAGATAGGAGTGTCATTTTATGTAACGACGTTTTGCTTCTGCCAACTTCCAAAGCGGAAGTAAAATGTGATGCGTGGGAGCGATACTCGCACGACCATGTGGATGTTTTAAAGTGTGGAATTTCATCCCAGACAACTGTCCCGCGTATCCATTGATGATAATAATTCAGTCTTTTTCTAATTTCTGAATTTTTCAATTTGAGGTTTCTTTAATCTTCCAGACACATAATCCATCTCTTCGGAAGTCAAACATGTTTTAACAGACATCTTAGGAAAATAAATGAAAAATCTTTGGACGACATTTATTACCCAAAAGCAGAAGAGAGCGGCAAGGAGAGAGAGAAGCGAAAGGCAGAGAACCAGAGTGGTTTTTATGTACAGAGATAGGTTTCCAACGCGATTTCTAAGAAAAGATTGCATCTCCTCGGATATCTCCCCTAGCACTCTAGATTCGGTACATATAGTACTGAGAATAGCTGCACCTGAATCACTCTTGGAATCCCCTATAGTATTCCTCTGCTAGGGAGGGGCTGATCGCCACAGGGGATTCATTTAAAGATAGATTCTTCTAGGGAAGGATGATTGCTGGGAGGTGGGATCGGATTGCAAAAGATACTACGGTAGACTGGGGGGTGGGGGAGGAGGGCTGGGCCAGGGGAAAGACGCAGCTGTTCCGTTACCTGGAGCAATACAAATGATGGTTCTATCTGAGACCATTGCTTTGAATCCGCCTCGCCATTTTGTAGGCCTGCCAAGAGAAGGCAGTTAAAGTGAAACTTAGAACGTAAAGTGGGGAACACCGCGCGCTGAAAAGAATTCTGGAATACGTCAAGCAGTGCGGTGGAAGAATTAGCAGGGGAGTAATCGGGAAAAGAAAGAGGGGCAGAAGTCTGGGCCAGGACTTGAAGGTTTTCTGGAGACTCACGATCCATATCGCTTCTCCTTTAGCCTCACTGCTGCGCCATCTTTCTTCGTGACTATCGTCTGAAGCTGCGTCAACTGCGTCTACTCTGGCCGCGAAGCAGCCCTTAGTCAGAAGAGAGGAATGGCTATATAACGCCCTTTACTTCCCAGATGATATTGTTTTCAGATTTTACTAACCCGCGTCTTTGCCTTTTCTGCGAGGGAGTAGAGTTGGTTCTTCTCGTTGAAGTCTTATTGAGAGCTGCTTTGTCTTGAGACTGTCCTTATTTCGTGATTCGCAGGAAGGAACCGCTGCTGCTTGTAATTCGATTTCCTGTCAACGCCAAGGTAGGTTTGTAAGTTGTAAATAGATTTCTCTCCAACCAGTATTCGATGGGGTGACCACGGGCAAGGAATAACAACTAGACGCAGCTTCGCTTTTTTCCTTCAGTCCAAACAATGCTTACTTGCGGGTTGTGTAATTTCCTTTCTAGCAGAGGAGAGATGGAGTAGACCAGCTTTTCTCGCCCATACAGTGACAAACCGTCCTGTCCACTTGCTCTCCACCCGTCTGCCATGTTTGCGCCAGCTGAGTACAGTCCGCTGAATGTTTTCGAGGGAATTCCACTTCCTCTCACTTTATAGACCCACAGAATTCATCACTTTCACTTTCCGAGAATCAGCGAAGGAAAGAAAAATGTTAAAGCATTACAATTTAAGTTTCGTTGTGATAGCATCAAATTATTTTTTTAATGTGTTTAATTTTATGTTCCGTTTCATGTTCTTGCCGGGAATATGGCAGCGCGGTAATAGCTGTTTTGGCAGTGTTCAAAAGAGCTGAAATGTTTTTCTATTTGAACATGATAGAGTTTTAATACCAAGCGCAAGTGTGTCTTCCTGGGTTTTCTGTAAGAGACGTAACATCACTGGCATGCTTGCTAGTTTTCATGTCTAACATTTTGGGAAGAAGGAAGTAAAGTGGGTATAGTTAATGATATGATTGGTTATTTCATAATACCCTGCTCTACCAATGCCTCTTCTTTAATAATACCTGCACTTTATCTCTATGCAGATGCAGTTTCACCAACATTTTATTGAGAAGAAACAGGTGACTGACGCTGGAAGTAAAAACGTAAGGTGACCAGACAGGAACTTAACCAAGCAAAATTAAACAAAAACAGCATCAACGTTTCTTCAGGACGACACAAACGCATAACAACTAAAATTAGGTACTGAATAAACCGAATAAACGTAGACAGTTCACCAAGGACGCTGAGAAGTATCTTTGTTTTCACCTCACAATATATTTTATTTTCAATAAGTAGTGCTTGTCTTAGTAGGCGGACTATCAATGTGTACGTAGTATATGGGTAAATCTACGTTAAGCGATATAACGCAGCCCCCATTCAGCTTCTGCTGCTCTCCATGATGATGATGATGATGATGATGATGATGATGATGATGATGATGATGATGATGCGTCCTTTGTTCCCCGAGTATAGGCCATGGACGGCATCACTCTAGTATCGTCTGTCTTGTTCTTGTGTCCCTGGTACAAAAACAGTACAACACAAAAAACTGTATGTTGCATTCATTGATTTCCAGAAGGCCTTTGACTCTGTGAGTAGAAGTAAACTCTTGTACATTTTAAACAAAAATGGCATGCGCGGGAAACTGCTTGGAGCTATCAAAAGCATGTATAGTGTTGTTAAAACTTGTGTGAGAACTGGAGATGGCCTCACTGAGTTTTTTGACTGCCCCCGTGGTTTAAAGCAAGGGGAAATTTGTAGTCCTGCTCTATTTTCGCTATTTATTAATGAATTAACATGCGAAATTAGAAACAAAGGACGTCATGGCATTCAGTTCTCCCCCGAACTTATTTAGTTGTTTATCTTGCTTTTCGCAGATGATGTAGCAGATGATGTCTGATAATGTAATAGGACTGCAGAACCAACTGAATATCCTGTATAACATGTCTCAGCGCTTAGAACTGGATGAACTTAGGAAAGTCAAATATCGTTGTTTTTAGAAATGGGGGATTTATTTCAAAGAACGAGGCTTGGGGTTTTGGAGACAAAAAACCCTAGATATTGTTAATACGTACAAATATCTTGGGATATTCTTGTCAACGAGATGTGTATTTACTTACGCCTTGCAAGACCTAGCAGATAGAGCACGTAAAGGTGTAATTTTTATCTTGAAATCATTGTGGTATCTAGCAGATCGAAACCCATTACTTTTTTGTTTGGTTGTTTGATGCACAGATACAGCCTGTTTTGTGATATGGCTCTGAAGTGTGGGGTCTGTGTGCAGATACTGATATTATAGAGAAGGTTCACCTTTTTGCAATGAAACGCTTTTTAGGTGTCGCCACACGGACCCCAAACACTCTGGTATACGGTGAGTGTGGGCGTTATCCACTGGACATAAATGGAGACTGAGAAAGAGTATTGTCTGTTCTGTGTAGGTGTTAGGATTGTAAGATTATGGTGTGAAAGTGACTGTTTGTTATCCTCAAAATAAAAGCTGATTCACTTTTTGTCTTTGGTTTCTGTCTGCAGCAGCCGCTATGTCGAGGCCACAGCTGCTGGTGTTGATTCTGCTGCTGCTGCTTCTGATCCACGCGAGGCCCGCGTCCCTTCAGAGCTCCGCCTGGCCGTGTCCGGCATCATGCACTTGCCGAGAGGACCACGTGCAGCAGGTAGGCCGCGCCTACGCCGTGCTGTGCTCGCACCAGCGTTTGCCGCACGTGCCGGACCTGTCCCTGCTGACCCAGGTGGACGTGCCGGTGATGGTCAAGCTGGACTACTGCGACCTGCAGAACGTCACTCGCCTCGACTTCCCGCCGCGCGTGCGCCTGGCCATTCTGCATTTGAACGGCAACCCGGCCCTGCGCCTAGCCCGCGATGTCTTCATCGACGTTAGGGAGTCCCTAGTGATGCTGGACCTTCAGGCCACCAACCTGGCCTTCGCCGATCCACTCGTCTTCCTGGAAGGCTGCAGCCAGCTGCAGGAACTGCGGCTGAGTTTCAACAACAAGGGCACGCACCACGCGTCCGACGTCAGGGTCGGGCTGTTCAAGGGCCTAGGTCTGAGCTCGTTCACCAAGCTGAGGCTGTACAACTCCAACATCCACAGCCTGGGGTCGGAGGTCTTCGAAGGGGTAGAAAGCCTGCAGCACCTGCACCTGGGCTCCAACATGCTGGAGGAAGTGCCCGTCGCCGCCATCAATCGTCTGCACAGGCTGCAGTTCCTGGACCTGTCGTCCAACGCCATCACGCGTCTCCCCAACGGGAGCTTTGCCGCCCTGATGCAGCTGCAGGAGCTGGTGCTGAGCAAGAACAACCTGGACGTGCTGGAGGACGGGGCCTTCGCCGGCCTTGAGAACTCGCTGACGACCTTGATCGCCGAGTTCTGCAACCTGACCGACGTTCCCACCGAAGCCCTGCGCCGCCTGTCCAACCTGACCTCGCTGGACTTGACCGGAAACAGCTTCACGGAGGTGGAAGACGACGCTTTCGTGGGTGCGTACTGTCTTAACGAGCTGTACATCAGCTCGGCGCGGATGACCTTCAACAAACTGATGTTCACGGGCCAGCGGTTCTGCATCAAGGACCTGAAGATCCGGCGGGCAGGCCTGACCGCCGTGCCACTGGAGCCCATACGGGATTTGACCAACCTGCGGTACCTGTTCCTGGACAAGAACAACATCACCAGACTGCCCCGCGACGGCATGCGCGGCATCACGGCGAGTACCATCAGCCTGACGGAGAACCCCCTGCGCACGATCGAGCGAGGCGCGTTCAACAGGCTGGGACCTAAGCTGAACCTTCTGCTGGAAAAGACGGAGGTCAGCGATCTCAGCTTCATCTTCGACTACCCGCAGGACACGTTCGGCTTCCTCAGCCTGTACGAGTCGCCCATCCCGTGCGACTGTACCCTCGAACGCATCCGCAGTGAGAAGCCGGAGAGCTTTCTGTACGGCACGTGCTCGCACGGAGGCAAGGCCCTCGACTTGCGTGACCCGCAGCTGGAGGCTGTCCTTCAGCAGAAGTGCCGCCCACCCGAGCTGGTCGTCGCCAACATCACCACAGTGGTCGTCAGCACTGCGCCACCCCAGCCCACCGCCAAGCCGCCGGTCAAGCGCGACAAGAAGCGGAAGAAAGTCCACGAGAACAGAGATGACGACAACGACAACGATGAGGAGGAAGCGATGCAGAAACTGACCTCAGGTGACTCGACGAAACCTTGGTGTTTGACCCCGCTGTGGGTGTTACTTTTCTCATTGACTGTGTTCGTTTTCACGTGAAAAGAGTTCAGCCTGTTTTTAATTGGATACACGTAAGACATAATCGTCACTGAAAACTAAAAGTCTGAGGAGGCAGGGTGAAGTCATCGGAAAGACCCACTCTGGTTGCATCGACATACCACCTGGAGTGGGAAATGGGGGTAACTGGGGGGAGAGATGAGGGAGACACTAACTGAAGCGAGTTACACGACTGTCACGAGATCTACAGAACATTTATTAGCTGTTGGCATTACGAGGCTCACGCGAGGTCATTCTGAGTGGCTTATGGCGGAGTGGCTTCTGACTAATGTGAATCAAGAGCCATGCGGATATTTTGTCCTTGTTTTTGTGAGACACCTTTAATTACCCGCTAAGCACTGTCTGCATGCCGACCTGACTACCTCACCGCTAGTAGAACTGAAACGTACAAATCACACTGTCATGGCACAGTTAAGTTTCCGTTACAACGGTCAACAACATTCTCAAATGTTTGTGCTTGTATGTATTATTCTATTTTCAGCATTTATCACTGTACCAAGATTTAAGTTTTTTTCTCAGAAATCTTGTGTGTATACCCGGAGACCACCCATGGGGAAGGGTGTAATTTCGCGTGACACAAAGGCAAATTTTATCTATATCGTCCTTTGTTACCGAGAGGGTAAAGCACGAGGTCTGTGCCGCTGTTTGGAACACGGGAGGTTGTCATATGACACCCGTGACCTTCGTTGTGGCGGTGAAAACACGCAGCAGAGGAGTCTTGAAAGCCATCCAAACCAAGAGACGACAGACCAGAAGTAAAAGAAAAAGAGATTTGTGCCCTCGTCGAAGGTTGCCTTAATGACTTCTTCAAAGTGACCGGAAAAAGTGCGAGTTTGCACACTGACTTCAAAGAAAGATGTCAGTCTAATTTCTTGCTTTCTGTAAAAGCAGAAAGCTTCAAGAGACAAAATGTTGATTTCATTAAATCCAGGCATCCAGCTTTTTGAATCAAGCACATGCCCAGCTGTGGCACGAACAGATACGTGTTTCTTGATATCACAAAAAAGCTAAACATTTCCCATCCAACGTGCACGGGGTCGTCTGCACGTCGCAGTTGCTTGACGTGGTTGAAAAAAGAAAATTTCTCTGCGCGAACGATTTCCCAGGTGTACCACAGAAAAAGTCTGCTTGAGAAGTTAAGTAACGGAATTCTCCACGTCTCTCAGACAGAACTATCACGGAACATTAAACAAAATATATTGCTTAAAAAAACTTGCGATGAAAAGAGAACTAGCAAGGCCCCGTCAGTTCAAAGTTTGATCTTCAGCGCTGTGGTGCAGGTGTGCGTTGTTGTCTCGCGTAAGTCTTGTACATATTTGGTCCTGTGATACGCTGTCCATCCTCTTGCAGAAGGCAAAGCCCTTACAATCACAGGTTTCTAGTTTGTTATCTGAATCCTTTTCGAAGAAGATGATGATGTGGGTTATGGAGATTTGTAGAACGGGACTTTTAAAAAATACTTTGCCTATTAACAGACATTTCTCACCCCGACATTAATCGTCAGATATTGGTCGTCCATGTTTCAAAGGATGATCACGGAAGGCTGCAGTTGAACTGGCTGCCTTAGAAAAAATCCTGACGAACTTTGTCAAGTGAAAATAAAAATCACTTAATGTCACCAAGCAATCCTGCACTATGAAACCAGAAGCAAGACACAAAGAACTTGTTTACCCATAAGATTAAGCCTACCTGCCATCTCCTACGTTTTGCTAATGCATCGAATAGCACGCCCAGGGAAGAACCTTGTTTAATCACAAGCTTTCGACATGTGCAGAACCTTTAGTAATGAACAGTTCTTCTTTTCCCTTCAGTCCAAAAAGTTGGAAAGTGTTCATAGGGTCCGAATCTTTCATTTTATGATTCGCTGTCTTTCATGATGTTGGCAAATTGTTGAACAATGACACGCCACCTGGGCATTTCGTCTTTGCATGTTTCGTCTTCTGGACCGTATATTTAATCTGCTTTTACGTTTATCTCAGGTTAAACCCTTTACGGAAAAGAGAGGGAAAACTGAAAGTGAAGAGTTTATGTTACAGCTCATTTTTCTACCAAGTACTAAAACTCATCCAATAAATGAGACACTTTTCAGTGGACGTGCTTGAATATTTGTTATTTGTGTTTTGATGTGGTTAGGGACCCGAAATTAACTTTTAGCACATGGTAAATCCTAAAATGTTGCCGTCAAGCACGCAAAGAAAACAGCATACAGCGAAAGCTCAGCGGAAGTTCACACTTCCCTTTGGCGATTGTGTCTTGTCATCTGCTGTTGCAACGTGATGTTAGTTTGTTTCAGACTAAGGTTTCCCCGTTTCGAGATCAGAAGAAGGTTGTCGTCTGCTGATCCCGAACCAGGTTTAAATCTATGTCTGTCTTTATACCTCGGCAGACTGGAAAGCTCGTTACCCCGGAGTTTCGTGTAGATAACGGAAGCCTTGATTAAGATTATATTAAATTTAACTGAAGTAAACACAGCTAGATTCCTTCCAAGTCTTGGTAGGTGTGCTTTTTGTTATCACGCGGACCAAATAATAATAATACTACAGAAATATAAAAAAGAGAAAGAAAGGAAAAATGTAATAAAGAAAACAGGAGAGAGAGAGAGAGAGAAAAAAAAAGAACTTTTTTGTAGAAGTCAAGAAGTCTTAAATTTCTTTAGACTTGGCTCAAATAAGGGTAACGATTTGCTTGAGAAACGGATGGCAGTATTAGAATCTGACCTGTGAATTCTTTTCAGCACGAGATGGAAAGCTTTGCAGAGGAGAAAAAAACTAAACATAAATCGCCATGCCATGAAACAGGATTTGTGAACCAGAGCATAGATGGGTTTGGAGGAATGAGAACTTGTCCATATTTGCATTCGAGCTTTTTCAGGTGATTAAGGGATTAAGATTAAAAACATTTTGATTATGAAGCTGGTATTTGAAGTGGAGAATGTAAAGTGTGGAAATTTGAGATTCACGCATTAACAGATCATGTGGACAGAGGCGTTAAAAGACAATACTAATGAGCGTCTGAAACCCTTTCAGAGTACTGCTGCTTGGTGCTGGGCAGCAGCGCTGACACCAACTATACAGTGATACTGCATGACGTGACTGAGGTGTAACCTATGCTATAGAAAGAAACCTTGTTGCGCAAGGACACAATAGCGCAAGTCTTCAATGCCTCGCTGTCTCTAAGACCAGCTGCTGTGTTAAGTGACTGGCGGCAGCTTAACGGAGTGTAATTTCATGTAAAATTCGACGTTACATTTATTCCAGGACTGTGGATTAGCACCGACAATTTACAGCGAGTTGCTTCTGTTACTAAATACACCGTTTCAAAGCTGACTGAATCTTTGAATGGTACCAGCTGCATTGGGTAAACAGCCAACTTTGCTGTACAGTCTGGGATTCTTCTGTCCAGACGTGGTAAGTAATTTAGCACGGAACTTTAGCACGCGAGAACAGAGATATCTTAGGCATGTACATGCGTGCGCGTCAAGATACTGAGACTGGAATAAACGTGCGTTTACCTCTTACCACTTCTCACTGCGCCCAGTGTTTCGCGGTGATGAACGGCCAGTTATTATACCTGCCGAGTCTTTAAGATTTGTTATCACGGTGACACTTATCATAGCCACGTGATTCAGACCGCCATGAAAGGAAGCCGAAAAATGACGACTATTGTATTAATGAACTCAGCTTGAGTTGTTGATCGGCCGTGGTGATGAGAGTTATCGTTGATGCTAAATTTGTTGTGCATATGGTAAACAGACGTTTTGTTAATAAAGTTGTTTTGGCTTATCTCTCACTTGCTTTTTCATTTGAACATTTGTTTATTTAGCTATAAGCCCTGGTTGGTGTGTGTGTGTGTGTGTGTGTGGGGGGGGGTCGTTTTAGCTTTGACAAAACATACATTTACTTTTTGACGTTTGAATGGTATATGCCTCGGATCAAGAAGCTTAAAAGGGGAAAGGTTTCTATCTTCAAATAATGAGCCCTTCGTGCAGAACCGAATGCTTTCACGGCGCGTGACATCCTCTTTTGATTTAACAATACAACTGAAAACACAAGCAAATAAACAAAAGAAAGAAAGAAGGAGGGAATGAAAGAACGAACTGTTTGAACGTGACCTTTGACACAGTCGATCAAGGGTCGTGTCACTCTGCTGTGTGACGGGTGGAAAAAGACGACAGCTGTTAGTGGTCGCGTCGACTATGGTGTAGGAGGTGATCAATGGGATGTTACTTAGCATACTTAGCATACTTCGCATACTTAGCATACTTAGCATGCGCAAGCAGTCAACAAATTATCAAAGTAATATTTTTAAATTAATAGTTACAACAATAACAACCATGAACATAATAGATGCTTCCTGCTGGTAGTAGGGGGTAAGGGTGGGTCTCCTTTTTTCAGCACGTGAGGCATGCTGTTCCTTTCCTATTTTCCTCGCTATAAAGTACTGGCATTTATCGCAAGTCTGGAAAATACAGCGGTACCTCTATTAACGACGGCAATCCGTTCCAGGGCTGGCTTGCATGAGAGTTCGTAGCTTCTCTGCCAGTCATAAGGTTGGTCGTGCGGCCCATTCGTTCCATGTATTTTAAGGGCACCTTAACGTATGGGCAGGAGATAAGAATGCTCACGCAAGCCAACCCTGCCTTTAAAAATCGAAAAAAGTGCCCCATCGAAAGATCTGATGAATCCAGAAAAGGAGGAGTAGGACGGATGGAGGACAAACGGGTGCAAAAGGCTTACCGTTCGCGTCGTTATCAAAGCGCGAGTCGTTAAGCAAGACATTATATGCTCTGACCATCTGTCTTAAACAAGTACGTCGGTACCCAGGAAGGTTGTTAATTGAGGTAACAACTTACTCTTGTTATAGTAGAGGCTAACAAAGTAGTGGCAGATGTAAAAAACCTGTAAAGTACGTGCATGCTACATGCGTATATTCCAGTCTAAAGTACTAGTAGATATTACAGGGCTGCAAATTACTGGAGCACATTTCAGGCCTGTAAAGTACTAGTATATATTACAGGCCTGCAAATTACTGGCATATATTTCAGGCCTGTAATATCTACTAGTACTTTACAGGCCTTCAGATTACTGGAATATATTTCAGTCCTGTAAAGTACTAGTAGATAATACAGGCCTGCAAATTACTGGAGCACATTTCAGGCCTGTAAAGTACTAGTAGATATTACAGTCTTGAAAAATGCTGACAGATATTAAAGGCCTTTAAAGTACTGACAAGTAGTACAGACTTGGAAAGTACAAACCTGCAGAGCACCGCCCGATATTGCAAGACACGTCTTTGGGGAACTCACTTCATACCACGACGTTCTGTATCTTCCGCCTTCTTCTTTCTCTGACCTCTTAGTCTGCTGAAGGAGACGATCAGCACATAACGTATGTTTCTGTGTCCCAGATGACCTGCACCCGTGTAAGTTCTGCTGCCTTTGAACTGTAGGCCGGAAGATTCCCGCAACACGGCGGAAACCAATTAATGCACGTGTCAATACAATACAATACAATACAATACAATACAATACAATACAATACAATACAATACAATACAAATACTTTTTTCCCACATGCAAGCATAGGACTTTGTCTTGGTGTCACAGAATACAAGCAATCCAACAGTCGAATCCTAAAATACAATAGAGCAGACGTACGAGAGTTCCAGTAGTGGTTACCTTAATGGCAACACCGGTGTTGCGGTGTACATGAACTTGTCCTATTACTTTAAAAGCATCATGCAATTTTCAAGCTGCAAACATTTTAAGTTTACTCTCTGCGCCTGGCTTGGGAAAGGCTTATTGCAAACGCGGACTTGATAACAGATGTCTGTTTGCACACGGTTTTGTTACCATTATGAATTGAAGCGATATGAGAGCAAGCGTTTGCAACAAACACCGCGTGTAGTGCGAACATGACAGCAGCAGTGAACTCAGCAGACTGTGAAAACTCTGGAGAACATCAACCGCTTGTACATCTTGTCAGCCGTAAACAGTCTGCTTTAGCATCCCAGAAGAGACATCCTGGAACGCACATTGGCTCGCAGGAAATGCGCCTGGCGCCTGGCTGACCAAGACTGCGACAGACTTGAGGATAAAGGGTGGCTGAAGGACAGACACTGCAACAGTTTGAGGAGGAGGAGGAGGAGGAGGAGGGGGAGGAGGAGGAGGAGGAGGCAGTCGCTAAATGGTTCTCCAAAGACGCTCCCAAGATCAGTTGGATGCTGTTAAAATGCTAACACCCACAAAGAGGAGCGGGGGTGGGCGGGGGAGAATGCACAGTAGGACTCTGGTTGTAACCCCCACTGAACTAACTGTCGTATCGAAACAGGAATGAGCGGAAAATTCTCAGGAAATAAAACAGTACGCTTAACGCTTCGCTGCACGTTGTTGAAGGGCAGTAAATTAATGTCTACTAAACCCTGTTTCACACGGTGAGATACGCTTGAAAACAGCAAGTATGTAACGCAGATTTTTTTAAAGGATCGATTCCCAGACCCCAGCCACTTCCCCTCAGCGAGACTGCAATCATCATCATCATCATCATCATCATCATCATCATCATCATCATCATCATCATCATCATCATCATCATCATCATCATCATCATCGCCGCCGTCGTCATCATCATCATCATCATCATCATCATCATCATCATCAT
>SMGT01003186.1:53800-66510 GCA_004794575.1 Lanistes nyassanus
GAGCGGAAAATTCTCAGGAAATAAAACAGTACGCTTAACGCTTCGCTGCACGTTGTTGAAGGGCAGTAAATTAATGTCTACTAAACCCTGTTTCACACGGTGAGATACGCTTGAAAACAGCAAGAACGTAACGCAGATTTTTTTAAAGGATCGATTCCCAGACCCCAGCCACTTCCCCTCAGCGGGACTGCTGCAGTCATCATCATCATCATCATCGTCGTCGTCGTCGTCATCATCATCATCATCATCATCATCATCATCATCATCATCATCATCATCATCCTCCTCCTCCTCCTCCTCCTCCTCCTCCTCCTCCTCCTCCTCCTCCTCCTCATCATCATCATCATCATCATCATCATCATCATCCTCCTCCTCCTCCTCCTCCTCCTCCTCATCATCATCATCTTCATCATCATCCTCCTCCTCCTCCTCCTCCTCCTCCTCCTCCTCATCATCATCATCATCATCATCATCATCATCATCATCATCATCTACGGCACGAGAAATATGATATACTGACAAAATGTAACTATGTTGCTCCAGATTGTAGACTAGCTTTTCTTTCTTTCTTTTCTTTCTTTCTTTTCTTTCTTTCTTTCTTTCACTGAATGCAGTCCAACCGTCTAAATTTAGCATAACTGACAAAATCAGAAACAGACGCAAATGTTTCAGCAGTCAGAGAAGCAGTCAGCGGGAGAAGCCTCAGAGAGAAAGATGGACAAAAGAGAAAATGGAAGAGATGGTAGACAAAGAGGAGGACATCGCAAACAGATGAAAGGAAATACTAGGATGAACAAATCAATAATAATAGTAAAAAAAGAACAAACTAAAAGAACTAATTATAAAGAGCATAGGCCATAACCTTTTTCTTCGAGTCTACGAAAATATCAGCAAAAGATTTTTTATTCAAAGCGTACCTTAATTACACAGAAAGAAACTATCTAGAGATGTGCGAGGAAAAGAAACAGAAAGTTAGAGAAAGTTGACAGGATCTATAAAAATGATTGTCGATCAGGACATAAGAAAAAAATGACTCGGAAGCAGTTTAAACAGCTAAATCTGATTTTTTCAACAATTCATGTTTTAGATGAATAAATAAATCGCCTTGGCTCGGGAAACCAAATAACAAGTGAGCACACGAGCCTAAATGTTATTTCCCTGCCAAATCAGTGTCACATGAATAAATAATGGTTATTGACAGCAAGTTTAAATGCGAAGGGCTTTTTTAAATTTACAGTTCTTCCTAGCGACGGAAGGAAAGGGAAGTGAGAGAGCAAAAGAACAATACAGGTACAAAAGGAAGTTCTCTCGTTACAGGAAGAAATTTGACAACCTGAAATAACTGTAATAAGACCAGAGAAATGAAACAGAGTGGAGTTTTAAACAGTCTTAAACGTGGACATTTGAACATTACAAAATTCACTGCACAATTCCTTCTACTCAAGCAAACACTAATTGCATGCATTATCCTGTTCTCTTGCCTTTCTGCTTCAGGGTGCTACTTGAAGTGAGAACTGCCACAACAGGCAAGTTTTAAAGTACTAGGGTTTCTCTCAAGACTCGGGATTCAGAAGAGCATATACTGACTGTCGTTTACAAACAGCCATTGCAAAAGGAACAACTAAGGAAATTGCAAAAGGAACAACAAAGAAATTCTGAGGCGATACGGAATGCCTTGATACTTTCTTCGAAAACTGTGTACCTTTCATAATTCTGCGAGGTCATGATTGGATCATACGCTGGCAATTTTTGTAGGTTGAAGGCTTTTTTTTTGCTGGACGTGCTATGTGCAGTGTGTTTGAGTTGGGATGCCCAATCAGTCTTTGGTGTGCTGCGAATCTGTACTTATTTTGCATCAAACATGAAACAGGTTACTTTTGCTCTCAAGAGTCGGGGTGTGTGTGTGGGTGGGGGGGGGGAGGGGGAGCAACAATACAGATTTTTCTGTCATTTATCAGAACTAATAAGCACATGATAAATAAATCTCTAGCTACGCAAACTTTAGTGATTCAGCACTCAGCCTGCATCAGTTAATAAATCTGAGCATCGCTAGTCATAAAACAAGCAAAAGAAATGACGACTTCGTAATTATTATAACAGCTTTTCAAATATTTAGCTGCATTCATGTTAAAGCTGCTTCCGCAGAGAAACTCTCTTCAGTACAACGTCTCAGGGGCCTTTGCGCAACCTTGCTACGAGCACTGTTGTTTCCGCAAGTAATTCAAGACTTTCATATGCAGATAATGCTTGAAGTTTACATCTGACTGTGCCTGCATTTTCTCAGCATGTCACTCTTAGCGTTCTAGTTATTTTTGAAGTATTTCTGATGATTGGTGAAACGAAAGTTTGTTGCGTGACGGGGATCTGTCTGAACTTACTTCGACAAGGGCCTTATTTTTGTATTATGTGTCTTGTCATGTTCCCTTTATTCTTCTTCCGGGAAGCTCTTTACGGCCCCTAATTGTGTTAACGAAATAAGCTTGTAAAGAAATGCATATACTATACTGGTTTAAGGTTGTCTTGGTGACCCGTAGTAACAGATCGAAGTCGACCGAAGAGCCAGCTAGAGCGGCCTGAAAATTGATATAATGACAGGCACTGTTTATTGTCGAGCTGAGGAAGTAAGCCTGTGTGTATTCAGCCTTTCACAACATACAGACCGCTGACAGCAATGCTGACGCATGTAGAAAACATAGAATTTAGACGTTCCATTTGAAATCTATAGCCATTTGAAACAGCGGGCTTCAAACACTGTTTAAACTGTTTTAGTTCTCAGTCTTTTCGTTTATGGCTCTGTGCGCGTATTCCGAAACAAAACGAAACGAAATTTTATTCCAACGAGGTAAGGGTCCCTTCTGGAAGGGGGAAGTAAAGTGACTAAGTGAATAAAATACTTTACACAAGCCAATATACCTGCATGGCAAACATTTTTTTAATGCGCATATATGTTCCAAATGCTTCTGAGCTTTGTATAAAAATGCTGGTAAATTACAAACAACGGTTTCGTTACTAGCAGATAGCAAAAGAGCAAACCCAAATCTTGATGGGAATCTGGTGAATTTAACAGGCGTTTCTCAGAGGTTCTAGAGTAGGGAAACACAAAACAAAATCCACCTCGTCTTCGACATCTGTATGGCACAAGCGACAAAAATTCACAGCGCCACTAGTCACATATCTGTTTCTGTGCTCTAAAATTCCATAAACAAAGTTTAAATTTTACCAATACATTCATGACGTAACTATTCATATTCATGTGCAAATATGCTGCTGGTTCAATTGTTGTTTTAAATACACAGTACGATGAAAACCCCTCACAGCGTTGCCAGTGGATATCAATCATTCTCTGTTTGAAACAAGACAGAAATGCTTTAATACATCCGACGCCTTGATTTAACCAGATTTACAGGGCAATCGATGGTCCTCATTCTAGTGAGCTAAGGCAACGAGTTCAAGTAGATAGGATAGCGTCCATATTCGCCATATACAAGGTCGTTTGGCGTCCTCCTGTTAACCCTCAATAATTTTTCAAAGCAAACAAGTGAATCTTTCCTATAACAGAACCATATTTCAGACCCCGCACTTTCGCACCGTACTGCACAATGGGCTGAACTTGTGTGTCAAAGAGTTTCATAAAAACAGCGCGTGCGTGTTCCGAGGATATGAAGAGTAAATTATGTCGTCTATAAAAAATGAAAAATAAGTTTAAAATCTCAAGAAGCTATATTTGCATGACAGAAAACGATGGTGACTATGGGAGTTCGGGCAAACAATTTGTCTTTATATAATTTTAGTGACGGTTTACAAATCTTTAACTGCGGCAAAAGGATCTTTTTATGTATCTGAAGCCCTCAGGTACTTCATTATCCAGAAACATCAGCGAATAATCTCTGCAAGAACTCCCATTTTGACCCATTTTACCCAGAATAAGTAGCGAATGTTTGGGAGATAACGTTTGCCAATAAGAGGGCAGAGGTTAAGCATAGTCACGCATTGCCTCAGTACAAAGGAGGCATGGCGCAGACTGATGGAAAAGAAAGTCGATATTTGGTTCTAACGAAACCAATGATAGGGTTAATGTGTGGAGACAATGATCTAGTCTCAAACAACACAGGATGTAGCCGAAGCAAACCTAACTCGGGAATTGGTACGACTGTCTTATTTCTGCTGCAGGCTAAGTTGCTGACCAAGCATGTCGCAGAGTATCTCGGTCTGTAGTAAAGTGAGAGTCGGTCCAAATCAGGCCCCAAAGGTATTCATGATACGCTGTAGTATAAAACAGCTACACGTTCATTACATTTTCAGTTTACTTCTGCATCGAAACTTTCTTGCTATAAAATAGAGTTGTCGCACCTAAGATCTTGTTTTCTGTCCTATTTTGCACGGCTCCTTCAGTGAATGTCATCATTTCAAACGTACGAAATCCAAGGAGTATGCAAACTGCAGTATTTGTGACACTATGATATCTGAATGGGAAAAAAGCATTTAACTGATGGAAGCAATTGTCACATGTCAATAGCAGTTGCTGTCTATCAATCACAGTTGCTACATTAGTAACAAGTGTCAGTAATACTTGTCACGTCAATAAAATGTGTCGCAGTTTGTTTATTTGGGAAAATATTGTTAAATTCGTCGTATGACCTAAAAAAGGGTTGCATGACTCTCTTTGGTGACGTGACATAGCGACCTGGCGCCACATAGGACGTACCTTTTGAGAAAAAAACTCCTTTTCTTATATTTGTGTAAGGGAGACAAACTTGTCTTTCTTCTTCGCATCCGGCGAGTAACTGCTTAATGCTACAGCTGGCATTCTGTTCACGCTTGTCTTTGATAGTCCCAGTACAATACACCATTCTTGCTCTGCTATACAAAAACGTGATTTAGAGGGTATCAACACTTTCCCGTCTCAAGTAGAAGAGTGCCGAATGTCACAAATCAGGAGATGGCTTGCATGGGTGCTGGCATACTTTTCTACACTTCCAAGTATAAATGTAGTTTTCTAAAAGCCTAAAAACCGTTCTTAACCGGCCACTATTTGCCGAAGACTTGACTTCTGCACGGCAGCAGCCATTCGGACTGCAACTTTTATGTGATTTTGGACGAGAGACATCGCCTGGGTAAAAAGCACTTGTAGGATTTCCATCTAAATGTGTGAGACCCTTTCGTGATCGCACAGGGCATACAAACACTCGTGCAGCCAGCCACAGGAAAAGCAGCTTAGCCAGAGGCAGAGTTGTTCTGCAACAGATCATAGCTCATCTGTCCGCGCACAGGGAGGTTTTTTATTTTTTGCCTGGCAGACACTGTCATTCTGTCTGCCCTGTGACTGATCACGTTAGAGATATCCAGCCCTGGTGCCTCTCTCACAGGCCGAGTTGTGTAGTCTGTTCGTCGGCGCTGTCTGCTTCTGCACAACAATTTCACCGTCTGTCGTGCAAATGGCCTTCGAAGCGTGTCATAATCGATCAGAGCATGGAAGCAGTACGTGTGCATGCGTGTGAGTATGTGTACGTCTGTCTGCCTGTGTACGTGTGTGCGTGACTACGTGTCTGTGTGCTTGTGGGTATGTGCGTCTGTGTGTGTTTGTGTGGGTACATCCGTGTATGTGTTTGTGGAACATCCATGTGTGCGTGCGTGCTTGTGTGTGTGTGTGTGTGTTCGTGCGCGCACCTAGGCGGAGGCGTGAGGAACGTGAGGGGATGCGTTCATTATTTGACCCTTATGTCAATATCCTTCGTTGCTTGTGAACGCCAGTGTTTGGACATGTAAATTGACGGAGGAAAACTTTAGAGAAAGAAAATAAGCTGAAATAGAAATTCGGTGGACGAAGTGTTAAGTATTTTGACAACTTTTCTTAAAAGAAAAACAAAGAAAAAAAACCCAGACCGAATCGAATTGTAAGAAGCAAGAAACATCCCAAGGGGCGGGGTGGAAGGAATGGGAAGGGCAGGGATTGGTGGGATGAAAACATTGTGTTTGTTGAGGCGACAAGCGAGCAAAAGTAAGACACGGTCGGTCTAAATCTGCAAACACTTCCTTGTACAGATGTGGACAATCGATTAACTGATGATTTTAGCCGCTGAAGTTAGGGCGTTACGCCATCTTCAAGGGGCTGTTGGAAGGATAATCAGAAGACAAGAGCGATTTCTCGGCGTCCCTGTCTTATTAACGACTCAGGCTTGACAGTAACGAGATTGGTAAATGTGAGAATTGTTGCTTCTGTACATTTGCAAGATCAAAGATCGGCGGAGACATTTGTCTCTAAAGTACCCGGCAGGCTTAAAATCTGTCTGTGGTTATGGGGTATCTGAATAAACATTTACAAACACTTGTATGCACGCACTCACACCCCTCCCACCTCCATACGCATGCACACACTCTCTCTTTCCTTATGTCCGTCCGTCCGTCCGTCCGTCCGTCCGTCCGTCCGTCCGTCTGTCTGTCTGTCTCATCTCTCTTTCTCTTTTCTCTCTCTCTCTCTGCGTCTCAGGCAGAAAAGCTGAA
The DNA here is from genome assembly GCA_004794575.1 of Lanistes nyassanus. NCBI lineage: Eukaryota > Metazoa > Mollusca > Gastropoda > Architaenioglossa > Ampullariidae > Lanistes > Lanistes nyassanus. The sequence continues at coordinate 60,302 of SMGT01003186.1, forward strand.
GAGAAAGGCATACACCTCAGAATTAAATCTATTGATGTTCAGGTACAACGGACGCAGAACGTAAGTTACAAATCATAATCTTACTTTTTTCTTTCTTCCCTTCCTTATTTCTTTTTCTATCGGTCTGTTCGTCTTTTTTTGTTTACCTTCTAAATATTTCCCTTCTACGTCCCTAATATTCAAAGTGCGGTTGTGTTTCCCTGTATAGACAGAGCTATCAGCGATCTTAAGGCCATCGTTCAGCTGTCCGTGAAATAAGATTGCGCAAGGATTCAAACGTCCACTTGATACCAAACGCCTGCTTTCAGTCTGATGTATTTAGACGTGTTAGACCGTCAGGCTGAAGCTTTCAGTCTGATGTATTTAGACGCGTTAGACCGTCAGGGTGAGGCTTTCAGTCTGATGTATTTAGACGCGTGAGACCGTCAGGCTGAGGCTTTCGGTCTGATGTATTTAGACGCGTTAGACCGTCAGGGTGAGGCTTTCAGTCTGATGTATTTAGACGCGTGAGACCGTCAGGCTGAGGTTTTCAGTCTGATGTATTTAGACGCGTTAGACCGTCAGGCTGAGGCTTTCAGTCTGATGTATTTAGACGCGTTAGACCGTCAGGCTGAGGCTTTCAGTCTGATGTATTTAGACGCGTTAGACCGTCAGGCTGAGGCTTTCAGTCTGATGTATTTAGACGTGTTAGACCGCCAGGCTGAGCCGTTGTGGGTTGTCGCCCCGTGCTGACTGCAGCAAATGGTGGATAACCGCGCGTTCAAGACCCTGCTGCTCGACAGACGCGCACCCAGCTACAGCAACACTGTCTTCTCTCTTATTCTTACTGATCGCATCGTCATCCCTCGGCTTAAACTAAGGTTTTGGGACTGCAATTCTTGGAACAGCTCTACATACACGAGCTCTGACCAATATGCGAAACACCGCGTGTGCGAACAGTTAAAAAAAAAGAAGTTGGAAAGGCAATAATTGCTCGTACAAAATGCTCAGGCACTTTAAAAAAACGTTTTTGAAAGGAAATGCATGCGTGTGTGTTTGCAAGCGTATTAGTCGGTGTGTGTGTGTGTGTGTGTGCTGCAATAGTTGATATTTTGTTTAAAATATACCATCACTTTCGTCTTCATAACTGATCATACTGCAGTTAGATCCCATTCTTTACTGACATCTACTAAATGTTTCAGTTTCTGGACGGAGGCAGTTCCTGGAGATGTACTTAATTCAGTTACTGACATTTAAGCTGTCAGATGCGAGATTCTGACACGAAAATGTCCTGACAGGCAGCGTATTTGAGAGTGAAATGACACAAACGTGCCCAGTAGCTGACGCCCTGGCAGACGTGTGTCGAAATCTTGCAGGACCGCATGGCGTCGTGTTGTGGGTCATAGCCAACAGTGTATCACGTGACTGTCTCGGTGCAGCAAATTTCCGTCTCAGAACACTGAGTATGCTGTAGATCTACTTCAACGAGACAAGAAATATCCACAAATTTAAGCGTTCTCCGATGCAAAGAAAGTGTGCCAAAGAACAGATTTTTTTTCATAAAGAAATGTCCTCGAAATCACTGACAACATTTATGACAAATACAATTTGTCTTAAGCAAGTGGGTTACGAGTGTGTACAGATACATGGCAGTAATTAAGTCTGTCATTCAACGGAGAAGCATGTTGCACACCATCTCTTCAAGTGTGCCGCAATGTTAATTTTCTTCTCTTCTTTCGTGTTGATGGTGGGTGCAGTGCGTGTATGCGTATGTCGGTGTACATGTGTGTCTGTTTGTGTGTGTTTGTGTGGGGGGGGAGGAGGGGAGGGTGCATGTTTACATTATGCATATGTGAATAAACACTGACATTCCGCAGTATATGTGTTATTGTGAGCATTTTTGTATTTCGGTAGAAACGGCCGTTTCGCTCCATGGTCTTGGGGATTCGTTCCACTGCTCTTCAATGGTTTCTTTCGTACCGTCCGGATCCCAGCCAGTACGTCTCTGTCAACAACTACTCATCTGCTTCAGCCGCACTTCACTTCGGGGTTCCACGGGGCTCAGTGCTGGGGCCCATACTTTTCACTATGTGTACGACACCACTTTCTATCGTCATCCAGCGCCACGCAATCAGTCACCACCTTTATGCATTAACAAACAACTTCAACAATCCTCCTCACCTGCAGACATCGACACACTCCTACATTCACTTCAGGATTGTACAGCACACATCAAAACTTGGAGGACAGCAACATGCTTAAGTTTAAAGATGGCAAGACTGAAGGGCTTCTGTTTTCCAAACCATCCACTCCTAAGCTTACTGTGCCGTTGTCTGTCAGTGCTGGATCATCTGAAATTTCTGTAAGAAATCTGGGTTATTTCATGGACTCCGCTCTCTCGACGAAACAACATATTACTTAAGTTTGCCCGATCTGTAATTTTGAACTAAAGAGCATTGGTTCGATCAGAAAATTTCTCTCCGATGAAGCCACAAAGACCCTTGTCACCTCCTGTAGTCTTTCTGGGTTAGACTACTGCAACTCACTTGTCATCAGCTGTCCGGATACTATTCTCCGACCCCTCCAGAGAGTTCAGAACTCGCATTAGTCTGAAAGCGCGCTTCCTTGACCCTACTACCCCGCTGCTAAAGAAACTTCATTGGCTTCTTGTCTCTGAGCGAATCAAGTACAAAACTGCGTGCATATATTACAACATTCTGACAGGAGCCGCCCCATTCTACTTCTCCCATCTGATTTCTCTATACACTCCATCTGTTACAACATTCTGACAGTAGCCGCCCCATCCTGCTTGTCTGATGTGATTTCTCTATACACTCCATCTGTTACAACATTCTGACAGTAGCCCCCCCCCCCATCCTGCTTGTCTGGTGTGATTTCTCTATACACTCCATCTGTTACAACATTCTGACAGGAGCCGCCCCATCCTGTTTGTCTGATGTGATTTCTCTATACACTCCATCTGTTACAACATTCTGACAGTAGCCCCCCATCCTACTTGTCTGATGTGATTTCTCTATACACTCCGTCTCGTCCACTTCGCTCTTCCTCCGATTCACGTCTTTTCCGACAAAAACGCTTCAAACGCAAGTCGCATGACCTCCGCTGTTTCTCCGTCTAAGGGCCTCAACTTTGGAACTCCCTGCCCTCTCACATCAGACACTCTCCTTCCTTCTCATCATTCAAATCCAGTCTCAAAACTAATCTCTTTACCCTTTATTTTGGATAATGTATTTGCGCGTCTGTGTGAGCGGTTGTGCTTGTGCATGTGTTGTACTTAATCCATCAGCGCGTGGATCAGGGGTAGGCGCGTTATAAATATTAGATGATGATGATGATGATGATGATATCTAAAAATGTAATTTGCATTGGCCTTTTTCGCATATGTCTGTTAATTCCTTGTAGACCTTCGGCGTTCTTATATCTGCATGGAACCCACCCCCTACTTCCCACCCCAAATCCCCCAGTTTGGGATTCCGGGCCAACATTGCCAAAGGAAGATAACTGCAAAACGCTATATACCATTCGGGAGTGTCTGTCACGGCTATTTTGCAGTTGCCTCCCTGGAAAGAGAGGTTCACCGATAACAAAGTAATCGTCTCATGCCACGAAGCCACCACCAAGACTGTCAGCATCAGTAGTGCAGAATAAATTTACGAACTAAAAATTTGTGACTGTCGTCATCATGTGTCATCGTCCTTGTCATCCCGTAGCTATTATCATAATCATTATCACGAGTAAGGCAAGTGATCGTCATCCACACGAATATCCCACCTCCTCTCTCTCTCTCTCTCTCTCCCTTCCCTCTCATACACACCTGGGCACTCATTTATACACACGCTAGCATACAGACACGTGGGATATGCGCACGCTAGCATACAAACGAATATATGCACAAACTAGCATACAGTCGAATGTGCGTACTGTACAATCCTGAAGTGAATGTAGGAGTGTGTCGATGTCTGCAGGTGAGGAGGATTGTTGAAGTTGTGTGTTAGCATACAGACGAATATATACACACGCCAGCATACAGACGAATATATGCATACGCTAGCATACAGACGAATATATACACACGCTAGAATACAGAGGAATATAGGCACACGCTAGCGCATACAGACGAATGTATTTACACGCTAGCATACAAACGAATATATGTACACGCTATAATACAGAGGAATATATGCACACGCTAGCATACAGACAAATACATGCACACTCTAGCATACAGAGGAATATATGCACACGCTAGAATACAGAGGAATATATGCACACGATAGCATACAGACGCATATATGCACACGCTAGCATACAGAGGAATATATGCACACGCTAGCATACAGACGAATATATACACAGGCTAACATAAAGACGAATATATGCACACGCTAGCATACAAACAAATATATGCACACGAATGCTTATAAGCGCACAACAAAGTCCCGCACGTATACGTTGAAGAATATTTACAAAAGTCAGTTTAAACCTATAAAAGACAGTCCGAGCGGTAGTTTGTTTACGAAAAAAAGTTTTCTTGTCTGTCTGTCTGCCTGCCTGCCTGCCTGCCTGCCTGCCTGCCTGCCTGCCTTCCTGTCTGTCTGTCTGTCTGTCTGTCTGTCTGTCTGTCTGCCTGCTTGGCTGTCTGCCTGCCTGCTTGCCTGCCTGCCTGCCTGGCTGGCTGCCTGCCAGCCTGTCTCACTCCCTGATTATCGTCTTTCCGTGTCCTTGAACAAGAGCTTTTGATTAAAATGCGTGCTGTTTCCTAGAGGCTTTCAGAGTTTATAACGTGCCGTTATGTGCAAGAAAGCCTATATGCTATTGTTTTGTGGGATATAAATTTGAATATTAATATCAAGAGAGAGAAATATAAGAATGTGGCTTGCCATGCTTAAATGAACAATTTTAATAGCACATTGTGAAGTCCCGTATCCTGCTTATAATTTATTTGGACTCGTGCAACCAGATCACGGAAGACAAGTGTTAAGAGTGATGGAAACAATAAACAGCCAGGAAATTTGAGACGTACTAGTAGGAAGGGAGAACCCTTTCAAAACACTGTCATATTTTTTTTCAATAAAAGGACAAAAGGGTAACGGCAAATATATATGTGATGCTGATGACAACATGTAGTTACTCCACCCTGAAAAGACTGCGGCTGCTGTTTTATAAACTCGACACTAAGCAACTAAATTAAAATTATTTGTTGCACGCAGCTTTCAGTCGGTCTATTTGGATTATTAACTAAGCCATGAATTATCCGATATCCTCTATTTACCAATCCACCATGAATTATACTCAGTGTTTTAACCTAAACAACCTATGATTTTTGTTATTTGTTTGTAGCCCTTGATAAACTGATGCATTATTCCAGGTCGTGAAATACTCTGTTGATAACCTCGACGGCTTTCATCGTAGAATGAACGTGGCGAGTCCGTGTGTGCGCCACTTCCCTGCTCCCTGCATGCAATAATATATATTATAACATTTATTAATATTACAGAGATTTTAATACATTTTATTAATTTCGGTCAAATACGGCCCTCTTGTAATGTTTTGTTCCTTGTTCTTTAAGAAAGTAACATGCTTCACGAGTCTGAACGATCTCTCTCTCACACACACAAACAATGCCACGTGCGTTTGATTCATAACACCTGTGAATAGATTTGCAATTATCTTTCTTTTTTGCGTGTCGTCTCCTTCACTAAAGACTGGGAATGACTGAATTTAAAAAAATTATTTGTAGGCTAAACCTCTAGATGACCATGTTTCCCTTAAATTGTGCTGGCAATAAATGTTAATGCAACTTTGACGCTTTATGTCTCATGTAACACTGAAACAATGGTCACATTTGTTTCTACTTAAACTTGTCGTCGGCCGGATACAGGCTACACAACTTCAGCCTAGAACATGAGATTATCAGGAATGAATTACTAGCTAGCTATAGTCTGTGATAGAAATTATGAATTCTGTAGAACACGAAACGTGACACAAAAAAGTGACACATTTCGTGCGGCTTTGACGTTTAGCGTCTCGTATAACATTAACACAAAGGGATTTCTGTTTTCCAGACAGGTGCAGTCTGTTATCTGTTCATATCGCGTTAAGTATCGCAGCACAGAACAAACCAAGGGAAACAATCCTATGCCGAATATCATGGGAGTTTGGGCAAGAGCGTTTCTGAGCTGTACTAGTTCATTAGGATTACCCCCCCC
>SMGT01003186.1:69867-84455 GCA_004794575.1 Lanistes nyassanus
GACTCTAGATCAGACATCTGTGGGACCCCCTGATCCAACTATTGCAAGCGGTAATCAGACTCTGGATCAGACCTCCGTCGGACAGCCTGATGTTACTGTTGAAACTACAGATCAGACTCTAGATCAGACATCTGTGGGACCCCCTGATTCAACTGTTGGAGTCACGGATCCGCCTGACTTCGGATTGAATGTGACCTCTAGTGAATTTGTGCTCAGTCCGGACACAATTTTGTCGGTGAACTGCTCCTGGATTGCACAGGTAAGACTATAATTTAATCCATAGGTACTCTTCACTAAGGTGACATGCAAAGCTACGGAGGGAGGGTGGGGGTGTGCAGTGTGCCAACCCAAAGCTCATAAAATTAAATGTTCGAGTCTAAACATTTTCGCTTTTTTCAGACGTTGCGTTCATTCGTCTGCAACTGCTGCAGTTCCTTTGTGACTAGTCAATCGACTCGACATGTGCCGTAATTCAGTTCTGCATACGAACAAACGCACGACTGCACGAACAAACGAACGAACGAACGAACGAACGAACGAACGAACGAACGAACGAACGAACGAACGAACGAACGAACGAACGAACGAGTTGAATGCACGAGTGCACGCGCGAGCGAACAAACGAACGAACCAGCGAAGCAACGAACCAACGAGCAAACCAACGACCGAACGAGCAGGCATGCACGAGCGTGCGCGTGAGCGAACGATCAAAAGAACGAGCCGAAACGAACGTTTTATACATGGTACTCAGTGTTAAAAATTAAAATAGAAGAAGAGCTATATCTTTTACGAAGATGTTAAAACTGGAAAAAACATAATATCCGATCAATAATAATGATGCATATCAGTAGATAGCAAATGAAACTGTTATTGGTTCCTGGTATTTTTGGATTAGGTTTTTTCTTGGCACAGCGAGAATAAAATAGTTACTAAGATGATACTTCTAAGGTTTCTCTTCAATATTCTCGTTACGAACTGAACTGCTCCCCCTCCCCGACTTGTCAAAAGGATAAATAGTGTTGTTCACAATATTGTTTACAATAATACTGGGGAAAAAAGACAACAAAGAAAAAACCCTACACAATACTGCTTATTCGACAAAAGGACTTTTCGGCAGGACAGAAGTATAGCGATTGTTACTTGGTAGCACAGATCACAAAGGTTCAGATTTTTTTGCTTCAAATGGTTATAATTATTTTCATAAAGCATTTGTAGCTTAGCCCTTAATATTCGCTGGTAACAGCCGCACGAACCGAAGATGACCTGGCATAAAGTACAAACAAATTCTGATGTTTACAGGCTAAAGAAGTTCTATGAAAACGTCACTCGTCAGCATGTACACTATACTTAAATATTTACTCTATGTCCCGTCACTTTTTTTGTCTGGGTCCTGAATAGACCAGTTGCTAGAGCTGCGGACTAGCAGGGGGAAGGTTGCTGTTCGAAGCCCGGATTATCCTAGAGTTATACATTGTGCAAACCCTATTTGGACCCCCCCCCCCCCCACATGAAACTGTCTCTTCTCACTGGCCATCTTACGGCAGCTATCAGTCTGGCGGTTCTTTCAGTGTATAGCTTAGTAATAGGACTCCCACCCCCTATATTCCACCGTCCTGATATTCATCCAGTTTGCGACGGGACGTTAAGAAACCAAGAACTAACCACATTTTTTTTGTCTTCCAATGCAACACACCGCAATAAGAGAAAAATAATACTACATGTACTTCTTTTTCGTATTTTTGAAAAAAAAAACCCTCATTGAGGTACCGTCCTGATATGCATCTAGTTTGCGACTGGACGTTAAGATACAAATACCCTCTCATTGAGGTCTTGCACAAAAATTTTATTTAAACAATATGACGACTCCCTTCAAAGTACATACTTTATATGACAATTTTGGAAAACATTCATGTGATGTGATCTGTGTGGACAACATCGACTTGAACACAATGATAAAAACTGTGCAGAGGTTTTGCACAGATGCCGTTATCTCTAAAATTTTATGATTGTGCTCATAACCTCCAGTGAAAGTTGCTGCATAGTTTGTTACACATTATTTTGATGCACAGAACTGCCTAGAAAAGACTATATAGCGTAAGCTATTAAAATGGTAAATGTCACGTCTGTCGTGCCTGAAATAATGAGTATTTTTGGTGGGGGTGAGAGAAGAAAATGGGGACGTGTGTGTATGTGTGTTTGTGTGCGCAAGCGCGGGATGGGGGAGGGGATAACGAGATTTACCTCTAGAAAGACTAACATGTGAAGTAACAGTTTTAGTAGCGGGTACTCCAACCAAAAATAATGCAGCTCTGAATTTCTAACATACACCTTTCTCACAATCACTAGCGCGCAAATACACACATACACACACACACACACCCTCTCTCTCTCTCTCTCTCTCACACAAACATACACACACACACACACGGGCGCGCGCGCACACGCACACACATACACCACACACACACACACTCACACGCCAGCATCCACACACACACCCTCATACACACACCCACCCTCACACACACACACACACTCTCTCTCTCTCACACACACACACACACACGCATGCACGCACGTACGCACGCGCGCGCTCCCAGATGATACAAAGCATTGAAAGGGAGGTGGGAAGCTGTCGTGTTCAGCTTCCTGCTTAAGCTGTGTTCTATTCTATCGAAGTGGCTGAAGAGAACGAAGCGCACACGTCACTTTGCGAAGTCGAGGCAGATGTTCCATTCAAATATCCCGCGGAAGAAATCATGACGACGTAAGCCCAACGCACGAGAGTTGTATCGCTCTGAGTTCAGCACCTCCCCAGTAAAGACCTCCATTCAGTCTCCAAACGAGGTGCGCAGACGACAAAGTGTGTCGTCAGGTTAGGTCTTGACACAGCGCATGACAAGCGAAACGCTTTGCGATTCCTCACTCAGCCGGAGCTTCGTCAGACTAGAACAGGGTTTTAGAAAAACACGCCCTATCTAGTCCTCATTACATTTTACTCCACCGTGATATGGTCCATGCTGCTGACACGGCTTAAAACACCCAAACCCAGCCTGTTACTGTCATGAACTACCACCACCACCACCAACCGCCGCCGCGCCCGCCCCCGCCGCCGCCACTACCTCCACCATCACCCCTCCCACATGCGTCAGAAAAGTATGGATAAAATAATGATCTAAAGACATATTTGGGTAACAGAATTGATAGGCTTATTAGGCTAGCCCAGGAAGCGATGATATGGAAAACCATGAAGTTGACGCGTTTATTTCTTTGTTTATATTATTATACGCTGATGATACTGCAATTTGATCAGAAAGTCCACAGGAACTACGGACAGGTCTCAACACTATGTTAGATTATTACAATCATTGAAAATTAAAACTGAATTATAGTAAATGTGAAGTAATCGTTTTTTTCTAGTGGGCAAAGGGCATTCCAAGAAACGAACGTTTATGTATTAAATGTGCAAGCGAAATTGGGGATGAGTACCACTACATTTTGTGCTGTCCTTTTTTCCATGAACATCGTAAGAAATATTTAAGTCATCGTCACCCTAATTCTGTAGATTTTGATGTCTTATTTAATGTTTGAAAAAATTAAAAATGAAAAAATGTATTGAAATTTATTGCAGTTATCGGGAAAGAACTGAGTAACTCTGATAGATTGATTTTTTAAAAAAAAAGCATGTACTATGGTTTTGGTTGCTGTTCCACAACTGTAACCAATGAACCCTTCTCTTTTTCTGGTTATGCCATACCCCTCTCCTTCCTTACGTGTCCCCATCCCCCTTCTTCTCTCATACCCCATCTGGGGTCCAGAGATTAATGAATAAATCTTGAAATCTTAAACTAATTAAAACAACATAAGCCGTTAAGCGAAGTCGAAGCATGTGCACCTTTGATGTATCTCCAGGCACTGTACAAGCTCTGAAAACTGCCATTCTGTACAGGGAAACATAACAATAAGCGGTGTGCTGGATCGAACCGTCAGCCTGAGTCCCACTTCCTTCCAAGAGGCCTCCAGCTCTGCACAAGGAGAAGCAGTTTTCCAGATCGCAGGGTCCAACGTGTCCCTTGGCGTGTACGCTCTTTAATTTCATCCTAGTTTTTCTTTGCCGTGGATAAGAAGCGAAGATTTTTAAATCAAGGTTTAAGAGACAACAAGAAAATAAACCTCAACAAGCCCGCCACCGACATCATTGAGACAAACAGGGGACGTGATCTAGGGACAAAGAGGAGGCACGCAACATGATTGATATTGCAAAATAACGTTCTGACAGACAATAAAGCAATTAAAAGTAAAAGACATCATGCTCAGACTGTCTTTACATGATCAACAGAGAACAGTAACTCCGACTGATTTTATATATATATATACCTCTACCAAGCTGGTAGATCAGTTACTGGTGTGACAAAGTGACACATGTAAAACGTTGGCAACTAAATGGTACTCGCATCCAAATGTTTTGAGCAAAGACATCGCAATGAGATACAGAGATTTTTCTAATTGATCCAGACACACATTAGTAGTGACAGCGAGTACCTCAACACACCAAGAGAACGTCAGCGTACAGATCTACAATGAAGAGCTCATCACAGGCCTTCAGCTGAACAGCACCCGAGAGTTCGAGGTTGTTAACAGCAGCGCCACTCTGACAGCCAGCGTCACCAGCGGCACAGGATTATCGGCGACCTGGTTCTCTGCTGGCACCTACATGACCGTTCGTTTCTTTCAGTCTCACCTTTGACCCGTGTCGTCTGCTCGGGGATATTTTTACTAATGTTAATGTGTCGTCTGATGTGCTCACTCTCACGTAACTGACGTTGAGAAGACGATATTAAAATTATTAGAATTTGTTTTCAAATCCAATGTATTTTTTTTCTCTTAAACTCTCGTAAAATTTGTTGTCAGTAATTATAATATCTAACACTTTAAGTAGTGCTGATATGTACTGTTATCTGAGGGACACTCTGGTGTGCTGCTTTGAATAACACTGTTGCTAACGGGAAAAGACACTTGATATTAAAACTAAGAACTTAAACTTCAAGAGCTAAAGGTTGAGAGTGCGTGTATTTTGAGATAAACGTGCCTTGTCATAGGTTTCCAACATCGATGGCAATGGATTTCCCTCGCCACTCACCTGGTCAGTGCCAGGCATCTACCCCGTGATTGTGAACGTCTCAAACCATCATGGCAGCGTCTTCCAAGAGGTCAACGTCACTGTCGTGTACCCGATCATAGGCTTTACCTTTTCTGCCGGCCAGGTGATAAAACAACCCCACGAGGAGGTTACTTTAAACATGACAGTGCCATCTGATATACTGGAGAATATGGGCAAGATAACATACTGGCTGGACTGGACTGACGGTACAACAGAGGTTGGTGATGTGAATGGCACTTCCAACGAGACCATCTCGTTCAGGCACACATACCACATGCAAGGAGACCAATATGTCAACTTCACACTGACATCACCAGTGCAGACAAAGACCTTTGCAGTTGTCGTTCGCGTCTGGGAAGAGTTGAACGTGATTTTGCAGCTGTCGGCAGCTGTCGGTAAACCTGGAGAAAATTCCACCCTGACGTTTGTTAACCCGCCTCGTGCGGGCTTTCGGTACAGAATCATGTGTGAGATGGCAAATCGCTTGTTTGAGAACAACCAGTCGGCACTTTATCAAAACTATTCAGCGCCATTTCCTCCCCTTTCTATAGTCTTCGACAACGTGGGTGTTTACACCGTCTCGTTCACAGCTTTCAACAACCTGTATTCGTACAATAGCAGTCACACCGTCATAGTGGAAAATCCACTAACTGATGCACTTTTCGTGCTGTCACCTGCACGAGAAACCATCCCCATTCCCGACGGGGCCATAACTCTCATTGCGTCTGCAGCAAATAAAACATATCCCACAACTGCTTTCTGCGTCTGGAACTCCAGTCGAAACGATACCAGCAGCACCAAGTACTTGAAGAATCCGGAAGAGCTCCCTGTCTCTATGCAGTACACATTCTGGTCTCCAGGGACGTATGCAGTCACCTTCCGCTGCTGGAACAACATCTCGGAGGCCACCGTAAACTCAACCGTCACTGTTGTGTACTCGATCATAGGGTTTACCTTTTCTACCGGCCAGGTGATAAAACAACCCCATGAGGAGGTTACTTTAAACATGACAGTGCCATCCTATATACTGGAGAATATGGGCAAGATAACATACTGGCTGGACTGGACTGACGGTACGACAGAGGTTGGTGTTGTGAATGGCACTTCCAACGAGACCATCTCGTTCAGGCACACATACCACATGCAAGGAGACCAATATGTCAACTTCACACTGACATCAACAGCGCAGACAAAGACCTTTGCAGTTGTCGTTCGCGTCTGGGAAGAGTTGAACGTGACTTTGCAGCTGTCGGCAGCTGTCGGTAAACCTGGAGAAAATTCCACCCTGACGTTTGTTAACCCGCCTCGTGCGGGCTTTCGGTACAGAATCATGTGTGAGATGGCAAATTGCTTGTTTGAGAACAACCAGTCGGCAATTTATGAAAACTATTCAGCGCCATTTCCTCCCCTTTCTATAGTCTTCGACAACGTGGGTGTTTACACCGTCTCGTTCACAGCTTTCAACGGCCTGTATGCGCACAATAGCAGTCACACCGTCATAGTGGAAAATCCACTTATTGATGCACTTTTCGTGCTGTCACCTGCACGAGAAACCATCCCCGTTCCCGACGGGAACATAACTCTCATTGCGTCTGCAGCAAATGAAACATATCCCACAACTGCTTTCTGCGTCTGGAACTCCAGTCGAAACGATACAAGCAGCCCCAAGTTCTTGAAGTATCCGGAAGAGTTCCCTGTCTCTATGCAGTACACATTCTGGTCTCCAGGGACGTATGCAGTCACCTTCCGCTGCTGGAACAACATCTCGGAGGCCACCGTAAACTCAACCGTCACTGTTGTGTACTCGATCATAGGCTTTACCTTTTCTACCGGCCAGGTGATAAAACAACCCCATGAGGAGGTTACATTAAACATGACAGTGCCATCCTATATACTGGAGAATATGGGCAAGATAACATACTGGCTGGACTGGACTGACGGTACGACAGAGGTTGGTGATGTGAATGGCACTTCCTACGAGACCATCTCGTTCAGGCACACATACCACATGCAAGGAGACCAATATGTCAACTTCACACTGACATCAACAGTGCAGACAAAGACCTTAACAGTTGTCGTTCGCGTCTGGGAAGAGTTGAACGTGACTTTGCAGCTGTCGGCAGCTGTCGGTAAACCTGGAGAAAATTCCACCCTGACGTTTGTTAACCCGCCTCGTGCGGGCTTTCGGTACAGAATCATGTGTGAGATGGCAAATTGCTTGTTTGAGAACAACCAGTCGGCACTTTATCAAAACTATTCAGCGCCATTTCCTCCCCTTTCTATAGTCTTCGACAACGTGGGTGTTTACACCGTCTCGTTCACAGCTTTCAACGACCTGTATTCGTACAATAGAAGTCACACCGTCATAGTGGAAAATCCACTTATTGATGCACTTTTCGTGCTGGTACCTGCACAAGAAACCATCCCCGTTCCCGACGGGAAGATAACTCTCATTGCGTCTGCAGCAAATGAAACATATCCCACAACTGCTTTCTGCGTCTGGAGCTCCAGTCGAAATGATACAACAATCCCCCAGTACTTGAACTATTCCAAAGAGCTCCCTGTCTCTATGCAGTACACATTCTTGTCTCCAGGGACGTATGCAGTCACCTTCCGCTGCTGGAACAACATCTCGGAGGCCACCGTAAACTCAGTCGTCACTGTTGTGTACCCGATCATAGGCTTTAACTTTTCTACCGGCCAGGTGATAAAACAACCCCATGAGGAGGTTACTTTAAACATGACAGTGCCATCTGATATACTGGAGAATATGGGCAAGATAACATACTGGCTGGACTGGACTGACGGTACGACAGAGGTTGGTGTTGTGAATGGCACTTCCAGCGAGACCTCGTTCAGGCACACATACCACATGCAAGGAGACAAATATGTTTACCTCTCACTGACATCACCAGTGCAGACAAAGACCTTTACAGTTCTCGTTTGCGTCTGGGAAGAGTTGAACGTGACTTTGCAGCTGTCGGCAACTGTCGGTAAACCTGGAGAAAATTCCACCCTGACGTTTGTTAACGCGCCTCATGCGGGCTTTCGGTACAGAATCATGTGTGAGATGGCAAACTGCTTGTTTGAGAACAACCAGTCGGCACTTTATCAAAACTATTCAGCGCCATTTCCTCCCCTTTCTATAGTCTTCGACAACGTGGGTGTTTACTCCGTCTCGTTCACAGCTTTCAACGACCTGTATTCGTACAATAGCAGTCACACCGTCATAGTGGAAAATCCACTTACTGATGCACTTTTCGTGCTGTCACCTGCACAAGAAACCATCCCCGTTCCCGACGGGAACATAACTCTCATTTCGTCTGCAGCAAATAAAACATATCTCACAACTGCTTTCTGCGTCTGGAGCTCCAGTCGAAACGATACAACAATCCCCCAGTACTTGAACTATTCCAAAGAGCTCCCTGTCTCTATGCAGTACACATTCTTGTCTCCAGGGACGTATGCAGTCACCTTCCGCTGCTGGAACAACATCTCGGAGGCCACCGTAAACTCAACGGTCACTGTTGTGTACCCGATCATAGGCTTTAACTTTTCTACCGGCCAGGTGATAAAACAACCCCATGAGGAGGTTACTTTAAACATGACAGTGCCATCTGATATACTGGAGAATATGGGCAAGATAACATACTGGCTGGACTGGACTGACGGTACGACAGAGGTTGGTGTTGTGAATGGCACTTCCAACGAGACCTCGTTCAGGCACACATACCACATGCAAGGAGACAAATATGTCAACCTCACACTGACATCACCAGTGCAGACAAAGACCTTTACAGTTGTCATTCGCGTCTGGGAAGAGTTGAACGTGACTTTGCAGCTGTCGGCAGCCGTGGGTAAACCTGGAGAAAATTCCACCCTGACGTTCGTTAACCCGCCTCATGCGGGCTTTCGGTACAGAATCATGTGTGAGATGGCAAATTGCTTGTTTGAGAACAACCAGTCGGCGCTGTACGAAAACTATTCAGCGCCATTTCCTTCCCTTTCTATAGTCTTCGACAACGTGGGTGTTTACACCGTCTCGTTCACAGCTTTCAATGACCTGTATTCGTACAATAGCAGCCACACCGTCATAGTGGAAAATCCACTAACTGATGCACTTTTTGTGCTGTCACCTGCACGAGAAACCATCCCCGTTCCCGACGGGAACATAACTCTTGATGCGTCTGCAGCAAATAAAACATATTCCACAACTGCTTTCTGCATCTGGAGCTCCAGTCGAAACGATACAAGCAGCCCCAAGTACTTGAACTATTCCGAAGAGCTCCCTGTCTCTATGCAGTACAATTTCTCGTCTCCAGGGACGTATGCAGTCACCTTCCGCTGCTGGAACAACATCTCGGAGGCCACTGTAAACTCAACCGTCACTGCGAGAAACTGGAGCATGACCGACTTCCAGCTAGACTATTCCAATGTGATGTACATGGACGGCAAGGTGCCCCTGAATTCAGTTTTGTTTCGTCTGTCGTTACTAGATATCACACGTTTACCAACGGAGCTCACAGCTACTTTTGAATTCGGTGATGACCGTAACGTTACCTTAGACCCCCTGACGACATGGACTTCCCTTCACCACTACCCTGAGAGGGATGTCTACACAGGCGTTTTGTCACTGTCACACCCAATCATTGGCAGCAGAAACATTAACTTTACCGTGCGTGTCGGGGCCTTTCAGCTGTCCGTGGAGTCTTTAGGGGGTCTGGTGGAAAAGCACTCGTTTCGCTTCTTTGTTTCTGTTCCGAACATTTCAGAAGCACAAATGACAGTGAGAGTTGACTTTGGGGACGGAACCTGGTCCACAACATATGAAAAGAATGGCACAGTCTGGATATTCTCTCACTTCTACCATCAGGTTGGCTACTACCAGGCATCCATGAACGGCAGTGGTCCGGGTTTTTCAGAGAGCGCGTCATTTCCAGCCACGGTGGAAGTGGAGGGTTCTGTCGCTGACCTCAGGCTCATTACCCCCCAGGAAGTGGATCATCCCCCTGGCAGCATCACGGCATCCGTTCAACTCCAACGGTCCAAATACAAGATCATGAACGTTAGCTGCCAACTAAACTGGAACGAGATTCTGGACGAACACATAGTTTTCTGGAATGGATCCTTAGAGCCTAATGAGAGTTTCATTAGAAATTATACATACATCACGTTAGGATCGAAGGACGTAACGCTAAGCTGCTTCAACAAATACTCCAACATGTCCCATGTAGCAGATGTATTCGTCTTCAACCTATGCTTCTCGCCTGACCCCATCTTCGACCGACAGTACAGACTGTACAGCAATCCCATGGTCGTGCTCATGTCCGTGCAGGTGAAGTTGATCACACGCACGGTCATCAAGTGCACAGACACCAAGCCCAGCTTCGTCTGGAACATCTCTGAGTACAGCCTCAACGGCTTGATGGTTGGAGAGTACGTCAACTTCAGCCATCCTGAGGCTGACTTCCTGACAATTGAGCGAGGCCAGCTGGAGCCTGGCTTGTACAGGATGAAGCTCAACATCAGTTTCGGAAAAGAACATAACTACACCTGGCTCACGGAACACATGTTTGTCAAGGTCGAACGACCTCCGCTGGTGGTGGAGATCCAGGGTGGCAGGATTAGAACAACGGGTGAGTTGACACGGTCTGTTGGCGGTGGGTTAAAACAATCTTTTGATGGTATCTGGACCCGGTCTGTTGGTGGTGAGCACACATGGTCTGGAATTTAAAATTCTTCAAAAATCTTAATATTTCAGGGCATCCAGTACCTATGCTGACAGTGGTATTAGGAATCTTGAATCTTGAAATCTGTTACTAGTTTTAGGTTTGATATAATTTATTCTTTGCTTCTAATTGCTGTTGTTGCTTTCTTTCTAAGCACCCTGGGGGCGCAACGCTTTAGAACTACTAATCACAAAACCCGTCGTAGATGACCCGCTACGATAGTGAGAATCTTGATTGAAATCTCGCCTCAGGCTAACTTATCTCCATGGTAGGTTCTATATGGCCAAATGATTCCCATAATATTACCATACAGCATTGTGGCAGAAAATACAGGCGACTTTACTCAGGAGGGGTGCTGAGAATCAGAGATTGATAAGAGAGTACAAGTTTCAGGATTTGAACGGCAAACTTAACATGAATGCAATTAAATAGAAAAAACTTTTTGTTCCTCACGACACCAGGCAACCCGCAGGCCGTCATAGACGCTCGGACTGGTTCCTACGACCCGGTCAGAGGTTACGGCATTAGTGACGGCCTTGTCTTCAACTGGAGTTGCAGCGCCTACAACACAACGACAGTGCAACAACTGTCGTCTTCGGCCTCTCGTCCTCCACCGCTACCTGGACACTCCTGCGATATCATCTCCAAGGAAGAGATTAGTGGACAGAGACAGCTGACTCTTGACCTGAGCACAACAGTAGCTATGGGATTTCTTTTTGAGGTGTGAGAAAGTTCACATCTTCAAAAAGTTTCGCTATTTCAATTTACATTAGCCTTTCAAATTTTAAAAAAATTCTGGATGTTGACTCACATTTCGCACCTGTCCTATGGAGCAAATCAGCCTTACTTTTACTTAACTTACAGCGACACCTAACGGCAATGCTGCTCAATCTACGTTGAATGGCATTGAAAGTAGATAACACTGGTTACTCCCCCTCCCCCTTTGCTACGATTTGTCGGCTGACATTTTACTTTCTCGACAGCTGGCGGTTAGGCAGCTGCTAAAGTCAAGTCCGGCTTTTTTCTATTCAAGCGTAAACGTTTCCTGAATGATTTCAAAACGTTTTGTGTTCCGGACCCCGAGTAACCCCGTGCGACGTTTTCACACAGGTGTCCGTTTCCAAGGAGGAAGCGACGTCCAACAGTACGGAAGTGTATCTCCAGTACAACCACGAAGCTCTCAGCGTACAGATCACGTGAGGGCTAACCTATCTTCAGTGCAACCTGATTAGCTTGTCGTTCAATGTATACCATGACGATTAACATATGCATAAATTGTCAAATAATCATTAGCTTGTGTTTAACATATAACTTGAGAATTAAAAGTGTGTGGGTTGGGGAGATATCATTTGCATGTGTACAGCATATAATATTTAGATTAATATTTGTACCTGCTGCAGTGTAATAATTAATGTTCAATTAACACGAAGTTTAGGACTGTACAGGTTGTACTGAATAAATGGTTTCTGACACGACGTTTCCTTTGTGTGTAAGTTGCAGCGCAGTGCTAACACTGGTCAACACGGAAATCGTTACTGACTTAAAAAGGTCCTAATCTGTAGCATCTTGGTGTGCTGAACACAAATATGACCATGAACATATTTTATTGGCTCTCGTTTTGAAGATATTTCATATAGTTCATTTTCTGTTTCACCATGTAAATTTATTCAGTAGGCCTGTAACAACATCCTAAATTAGCGTAGAATGATGTAATATTGCATCACATTGCATAAAACCATCATGCACACATCATCCAGAGTTGATTTCATCATTTTCTGATGCAATGCAGTACTACTGCCAGGCGACTGCTGAAGTAAGCTGACGTCAGCAGTGTACTATATAAAGCCCAATCGGAAAGGTTAAACATTTAAAATATTTTAGACTTTGTGCGATACAGTTTAAGCCACTGTTAAATAAAACTGTTATTAATTTATCCATTTAGTTACAATACCGAACACTAATGCCTCGAAAGTGCGTTAAGACAGTGGATAATTTTTGTATATTTGTGGGAAAGTGACATTTGCAAGCGGAAGAAAAGTATCACTTCTCAAGTGAAGAAGGCATATCATCGTTACTTCTGATACAAGACTGGAAACCAAGACAAGTCTTGGGCCCCGCATATATGCTGTGTTATATGTACAACACAGCTTTCACAATGGTTGAATGGCAAAAGACCATCAATGCCGTTTGCAGTCCCCATGTTGTGGAGAGAGCCAAGGAACCACACAAATGACTTTTACATCTGCTTGGTTCCTTGTGTTTCTGGCGGAAAAACGAAGCAAAAGAAGTGAAGAACAGTCTGCCCAAACATTCCGTCTGCATTGAGACCAGTTCCACATGGTGAGGGACTTCCTATTTCAGAACCTCCAGCAGAATATTCTCTTGGTTCAGCTGATGACGAGAGGGTGAGCCGACCTGTTCTTCTCCTGGTCCGTCAGCATGCAGTGATCCAGATTTTCACTGTGGTGCAGCATCAACCCCACACAGAATAACACGGGAAGAACTAAATGACCTGGTTCGTGATTTGGACTTATCCAAGAACAAGGCAGAATTGCTAGGTTCAAGACTCCAACAATTGGAATCTTCTAGAAGATGTCACCATTACTTCATATCGAAAGTGCCACCAACAGTTGGAGCCTTTCTTTAGAAAGGAAGGTAATCTGGTATTTTGTTCCGGTATTGAGGGCCTCATGAATGCCTTAGAAATCACTCATGACCCACAAAAATGGAGATCATTTGTAGACTCTTCGAAACTGAGTCTTAAGGGTGTCACATGTCACTCCTAGGTTGTCACCTGTCACTCTTAGTTTAGCCTGTTCGCTTCTCCCCCTCGCGACACCTTGGTAGGGAACGCTATGTCATTAGCCATGACAGGCTGATAGCTCCACCCCAACGTAGGCTGGCCAGAACTGGTTTGAACTAGAATAAGGTGGTTCCTGGAAACGCAGTGCGGAAAAGGCACAGGGTACTTAAGCTTTGGACATTAGACACATGGACAGACGGGGAAAGGACATAGAGAAAGAGTTAATGTAGGAGGACCAAGAGAAGCGGACACGTGTAGACCCACGGACCTCTACCCCTCGCCATCTTAGCCAGGACGACAGAGCAGCAGCTAGCTATCACGCAGATATACAGGGTGTATTTCGCCGACTACGAGACAGAGTAGTAAGGGACTTTTGACTGTGCCTTATAAGTTAAGGACTGCTTTTATCATAAACTTATCTTAGAGTCTGGGACTCGGGTTGAATTAAGATATGTGGTTTTATCCTGCTGGAGACAGGAGACGTCACAAGCTAGAGGCCGGGCATACGCCAAGAGGAGGTTTAGAGTGAAGTGCTGGTCGGGGAAGTGTCACAGCTTCATTGTTGGTCGTGGAGTAGTTTTGGAAGTGCGTATTGCAGAAGTAGTTGATTAAGTAGTGACGAGAGTAGGAGCTCTGTTGTCGGTCACTTACTGTATGTGTGTATTGAGCGGGATCATAGGCCGTTTTGCAGTTTGATTTCCCCTCTGGAGTTTGATTATCTTCTTTGTCCAATACCGCGTGGTATGACGTAATCAGTCTTACCCTAGACACGAGCACGGTGATTCTTTGTAAATAATCTGTAGATATATTTGATGTTGTCGAGTCAGTGTTTGAAATATATGTTGAATAACGGTTCGCTACAGTTGTGTGTTTTACAAGGGTGGGGGCTCTTGAG
>SMGT01003186.1:96757-110020 GCA_004794575.1 Lanistes nyassanus
GTGTCCACGTCGCGGAAACGGTCATACCCTTCTGTAGTAACTACCCCAATCAGGTTGACGGTAACAAGTTGCTCTTTCTCCCGACTGGGTAGTCAACGAGATGCCAGAAAAATCATAACAACGTATGCCAACCACTAATGTGCACAAATATCTTATTACGCATGTCAACCACTAATGTGTACAAATATCTTATTACGCATGTCAACCACTAATGTGTACAAATATCTTATTACGTATGTCAACCACTAATGTGTACAAATATCTTATTACGTATGCCAACTACTAATGTGTACAAGTATTATATTACATATGCCAGGCACTCATTCTTACAAATGTCTCATTGAATATTCCAAGCACCATGTGTAGAAATATCTCAGTACGTACCTCACGCACTAATGTGTACCACTTAGGTATGCCAAGCACAAATGTGTACACATATCTTATTACACATTCCACGCACATACTATGGATAAAATGTATTACTTATGCCAAGCATTAACGTGTACAAACAAATTACCATGGATGCCAAGCACTAATCTGTAACAATATCTTATTAGGCACACAAGTAGGGCTTAAGCATTCAGAGCAGTAGATAGTTCATAGTTTGCTGAGAGGCTATAGTAATGCACTGGAAGGTAAATTGAAAACGAAAGAAAAAACAAAAATACATAGCTGATATAAGAAGACAGCTACACGAGGAATGTGAGACACGCGTAGTCTGACAACATACGGGACAAAACGAGGTGGGAAAATCTGTAGAATTCTTATCAAACTTTATTTCGCTAAGTTCGACGGCGTGCCAAAAGTTTGTGTTCATAGTCAGTTCATAGGTTCTTGGCTTCGTCCACAGGATGACACGTACGTAGTCGACGTGGGCTGGGATGATCTGTATAAAGAACTTCAGAAGCCACCGGCCTCTCCCAGCAAAGACAACCTGACCGAGGTGAGTCTGTTGGTCTTGTCCACTCTTCGAGAACGACAGCCGGACTTCCTTTCGATAACCTACCCACTACGTTAGGGCGTTCGCCAAATAAATGGACAAAACAGACAAAGTCGACATGATCCCTTGTCGCGAGTTGGGGTCTGGTGGGTCAAAGAGATTGCACCCTATTCTAGGTGTGACCCATCCACAAGCGTCCGGCCTTAATTAAGTCGTTTGTCCCCATGTTCAAGCCGTCATCTAGTCGCTCACGTCATTCTCCAGGCCAGGTTAGGTTCCTATTCACACCTCTAGTCACCGTGCTGGCTCTAGGCGAGGGAACGGGTGTTACAAGTCGGTCAGGTAGGGATAAGTTAAGCAGGGGGAGATAACGCATCAGAAAGAAGCTGCTAACGCGTAGTGTCGACCACCAGGAGCTTCGATGTAGCCGGGAGGTGTGAACTGCCCGGGGGCGGAGAGTAGCTCCACTCGAGGTGTCCACTTAGGGGCGTGTTCTTGTTGCAACACGGGGTGTGGCTTCTGCTGTCTCTGTCCTGACTGGTTGGTGTAACTATCTCGATGCCACGTGTATGTGAATGCAAGAACGTACAATGAAAAGTAGAATAAAAGGATTGGTTGAGAACGCCAAATCATCTAGTAGTAGTAATAGTAGTGTGGAGCCTGGTTAGCTCAATTGGTAGAGCTGCGGACTAGCAGATGGAAGGTTACTGGTTCGAATCCTGGTGTGGCTAAGGATTATTTCCTGGAGTGAAACATTGTGCCAACTCCATTCGGCCATTTCCTAGCACATTAAACTGCCTGTCTGCACTGACCATCTTATTGCAGCCATCAGTCTGGTGGTTCTTTCAGTGCATAATTTACTAACAGGACCCCATCTCCATAGTGTGAAATCACTGCGTGAAAGTACTGTCCCTCTAAATAACCACCACCACCGTCAGTCAAATCACTTTTAGCCAAGACTCCTGCGAAAGGCATCTTTGGTCAAAACCTTCTACTGGAGGTCTGCTGTGAAGAGATGTACGTGTCTTGTGGTAAAGTCTGCCGAAGGCTGATAGGTTCAGTCTCGCTGCAGAAATTAAGGTGTCCCGTTCTACTGGACTTAGGTGAAATCTATAGACCAGTTGCCTAGAGCAAGGTACTCTTCGGGGCGTTGTGGTGTTCCCCCAAGACTGGTGTGTGACTCTTGCACGTGTTCCTCTGCTGTGGGAAATCTCTACGCTAATGGGGCGAAAGGAGGAACCGCAGAACGTAAAGGAGGGAGATCGATGTACCGCGGACAGGCAACCGTCTAAAGCAGAAGGCAAAGATCCAGCATTGAAGGAAGGCTGCCTGCAACTGAACTTTAGGGGAGTGGGTTCAGAGGTGGAAGGTCGGCCGAGAAAACGTCGCACAGTGGGGTGGCTGTTGCGACATCAGGGAGAGCGCTTGCGTCTCTCAGTAACCTGTGTCCAAAGGCAAAGGACACGAAGGAAGATCGGCGATACAAGCCTGATTCTAGCAAGAAGCAGCCAAGAGCACTTTCTGACGCAGTCGTCAAGACAACAGAGAGGGGCGCCCCATATCAAGAACAGATTTCTTTACGTCGTATGAACTGTACAAATTACCAGGTGAAAGTATTGTGTTCTACACGTGGTCATGGTGTGTGTGCAGTTGAAACAGGTATGTGTGTCTTCATTGTTAAGATAGTAAGGCAAGTGATGGCAGGAAAAACGCATGTTAGTAAATCAGAAAGAAAGCCGGGGAGCCAATTATTAATCATCCTGTAAATACTCGCTATCTTTAAATAATATTTTTTTCTTTTCACTGTATTACAGAGTCTTGTTATTCCTTGTGTTGTGGGGAGATTGTAGGTAGATGGGGGCTCGTGCCACGGTGTGCTGTGAGATAAGCATATAAGTAATACAGTGAGAATTGTTGCCACCTACGCATATATCATCACCTTAACGGCGGTCGTGCGGAGCGGGCGCACGGACGACGGGTTGAGGGAGAAGTGAACTCCCAAGTGGCGGCAACCCTTCGTTAGAACAAGAAGGCGACAGACAAACCGCAAAGAAAGAGAGGACAACACACAGACAGTAAATACTTATCCGGCGTGGGTGAAGCAACACAGTATAGTCAAAATGGCGGCCAAGGGCGACAAAATGGCAGTCCAAATGGAAGGGGGGGGGCAAACAGTTGGAGGTAGAGGGTGATAAAAGGTTGTAAAGGAAGGGGAGAGGTGAAGGCAGGTCCTGGCTAGTCCTTGGGGTTACGGCTATAACGAGCTTTAGTGGCTGTGGAAGGTTTTCCCAGCGCTATTGTTAAAGAACTTTGTATGTTCTCATATCATTGTAACTTTTCATTCAAGAAAGTTGACAACGTTAGTGACACAGAGAAAGTACATAGAGATAGGAATGAAAGACGTCATTTTTCACTAACAAAACGAGTAAGATTCGGTCTTCTCCATCCAATGGGAAGAGAGTACATTTGGTTGACATGGGAATGAAGAGATTTCGGGGGAAGTTTAACGCTTTTCTAGGAGTCTAGCGGAAGGCAGAGAAGTGTTGAGACGCATTTCTAGTTTGAGGAAGCTCTAATCGTCAATCGTTGCAAGACGTACTTCACTGTAGGCTAGCCCCGTATAGCTACTTAGTAAACCATTTGTGAGATAACTGAATCTACTTGTTTCTCGTCGTGGGAAGTTTTTGTGCGCTTCCACGGCGAGATTCTTTTTGTCAACTTTCTCGTGTTTTGAAAGAGACAAGAACGTTGTTAGGCCATCGATGGGTAGACGACCTAACAGTATAAGCAGTCAGTGTTATATCTCCGTTTTCCTGCAACTCGACATTGTTAGTCTAGTAGTAGACTGTGAGTGAGCAGGCAAGAGAACTTTTCCACTAGTTGGAGATTGGACGTTCCTCTAGATCAGAAATCTACGAAGGGCAAGGAGTTTTTCCTGTGACGGTTGGTCAAGGACACTCCAAGGGCACCTAACCGAACTCTATATTACGTTGTTCATCGTACCGGATACTCACACGAGAACCAGGTCGATCTGCTGCGAATCTATGTCGAAGGCGTCGCTGGGCCTTCAGTGCGTCTCTCACTGTGAATCCTGATCTTCCTGGATTTACGCTCTACAGACCGGACTTCGCGTCTCTACATCTTGAGTCTACTGTCAGATACTGTCTTCTACGTACGGACTACGTCTGCGGACCACTATTGAGTGTGAACACACACTGTGTTGATTATTCTGTTCCTGATTGGATTATAATCTACCGCAAGTAGTTTTTACGAATTGTATTAGTTTAATTGTACACTGCTTATTTCACTTCCTGTTCTGAGAGTTGTGGCATACCTTTCATTACTATTATTACACACACACACCCACGCACTTTTACATCTTTGTTCATCCACCACTTTCTTTCCTCTGCTATCCTTTTATGTTCGTAGTTCAATAAATGTGTTGAATTATCTGGTCGTGTCCCTTTTGATTGAAAAGGGGGGTTAGCTTTAAGGGATTACTTTACTTGTCTCTTCCCCAAACTCCAGCTCACCCGATAAAACGCTACAGTGGCACATCTGGATATGAAATAGGACTCTATGGCCAGTCTATAGACAGTCTATGCCATACCCTTTTATTTGCCAAATAGCACAGACTTTCAAGTGGTCCCTGGTGTGGAAATGTTTGTTGAAGTGTAGCGTTACTGGTGTGTTTGTTTAAACTTAATCTGTAAACTTCTGTAAAGAGTTTCAAGTCCACCATCTTAGCTATATACGTAACCAACGACTATACATTTACTCCCAAGTTCGCCAGTAGGCGTAGAGATGCCATCAACTGCAGGCTTCCCACTGACTTTCTGAAGAAGTCGCTGACACCACAATTACTGCGTAGGAACAATGCATGCGCATAAAATACGATGCCCCTTCCATATCGTTGGAAACCCTGACCAAATTATTGAAATAGTGATTGTCGAGAAAACAAACCAAACTTTTAAATATTTCATCCCATGTTAATATGTCAAAATAACCTCCAGCCAAGCACCACTGAACTTTAGAGGGAAAGAAAGAAAGAAAGAATGAAAGAAAGAATGAAAGAAAGAAAGAAAGAAAGAAAGAAAGAAAGAAAGAAAGAAAGAAAGAAAGAAAGAAAGAAGTGTACACAATCACTGCGCTGTAATTGATCTTAATGACAAATTCAAGTATTGGTACGACACTATAACATTTGTAAAGACTGTGTAACACACGAAGGGGAGCGTACCTGCTATCCACTTCTGATCACATCAACATGGACGTACTTGCCAGATTCTTCACTGCTAAAGAGATCTGAGTTCCTGTCTGGTACGAAATGCATAGATCATGTTATCGGACAGGACATATCAAAATTTTCCTTATTTCTGCAGTTTTATCCAACAGCTCCCTAGTACAAAGTGCGTCTGCGCACATCATATCTTATTGCTAAGATGAATACACTTGTGTGAGCTTATCTGACATAGTCGAATTCAAAAGCATTATTTTTTAAAAAGAGAATTATGGTTGTCGGGATTGGTGGGAAACTTTATTTCAGCGTAGTCTAATATAGCTGGTTGAAATTCGAGAGATTTCATTCGCTTAATGTGTTCACACACATATATATATATGTTCTTGCGGATATTGTGTGTGTGTGTGTGCGCGCGCGCGCGTACCCGTTGTACCTTACATGTGCTTTCGCGTGCATTATTTCATGTCGCGAAGGTTACGAATACATTTATGGAGATGGTAAACAAACGAGGGGAGGAGGCCAGGAACCTCACAGGTCAAGGTCTGACGGCGCTGGCCGAGGGCATAAGCACCATTCTCTACAAGCCACTCACCACCAGCTCTAAGGCAGTGGTGAGTCGCTGACACTGCTGTTTGAAGAACTTTTACTCTTGGATCTTCTATAATGTCTTCAGACTTTATCATAGTGTTCTGCATTGTTTAGAAACCTTTTTACTATAACATACTGCTATGTTTGGAGCCTTTTATATAATGTTCTACGTTGCCTGCAAATCGTTTACCATGAAGTACTGCTGTGTTTGGAGCCTTTAGCATAGCGTTCTACATGGCTTAGAAATCTTTTACCATAACGTACTGCTATATTTGGAGCCTTAATAATAACTTTCTACATTGCCTAGAAACCTTTTACCATAACATACTGCTATGTTTGAAGCGCTTAGCTTAACATTCTACATTGTTTAAAAACCTTTACCATAACGTTCCACATTGTCTAGATAGAGCCTTCAGTATGGCGCTCTTATCTGATACTTTCAGCATTGCATTTTTAACCTTTAGCAATGAGAAATCTCAGTGTTGGCGCACGAAAAGCGAGTATTCTCTTCCCATAGGTTTCTGGGCATATTAGAGTCTGTTTACTGTTGGAAGGCAGATATACACAAATATACGTTATCTATAAATTTCATCCATCTACCTTAGGCGATACATTGAGAATTTTTCAGGCGGCCAGTTGCCTGTCACGCAATCCTTAAACTCAGAAGAAACTTTACAACCTAACATTAATCTGCCAGGTCGTTAAACCTTTGCATCTATAGATAAGGCAGTCGTATCGAGCCAGTTTCGTAATACAGATTTTAAAATGTTAATGACACCCTTGAACATTGTGTTTGCTCCAGCACTTTTGTTATTAATAGTTGCATAGCGGGTTGTTCTATTTTCAGATTCTCTTTGCATCTCTCCTTATCCCCTCTTATTCTGCCGCCCCATCCTCCCCCTCTCTCATTCTTTCTGGTTTTGTTCGTTCGCAGGAATCAGCCACAGAAGTGACAAACATAGTTACCGAAGCCCTGCGCACTTTGTATAGCACCAAGCCTTACCCAATCGCAGAGAATCTCAAGGAGACTGTTGGTGGTAATGACGATGTCTTACTGTCCTTTGTCTGATTACACTTTCTGAACCACAAGTGGTGGTACAAAAGATGGGAATATTTTAGGCTGGGAACACTAAGCTTTATTTTAGTCTGCTGTGCTGGACTAGTATTCACATTTTTTTCTATTTTTGACTGGGTTTTCTTCAGGTTAATCCTTTGTCACCATTGTAATGGGGACAAGTTGCCACACGATATGATTATATTAACTTTATGGTCGTGATTAAAACTTGATTAAAACCATGTCATAATAATACCAATGACCCAGATAAAGCTATCTCGACTTCCAAAACTTTGGGTACTTAAGACAATATTGTTTCTAGCGAAGATTTCCCCCGTAAAGCAGTAATTTTTCCCACTTCAATACTGTGAGTAGGTGTAGGGCCATCGTTCCGAACTGGACTAGCCTAAAAACTTCTAACTGTGATGAAGACTTGAACTCGGTTTAATGTTGATTTCGAAACCCGTTTTAACGATCTATTTTAAGGGTATATCGGGAAAGAAAAATCGAAACCGTTTCACGTAAGGCTGTAGTGTTACAGAATTTTATTTGCCACAATTAGCTATGGCGTCACTGGTGGATCGATTAGTGGCTGCCAGCATTCCGTCGTATGACGTCATGAGCGGGACATCACTCGTTTTCAACGCCTCTGACGTCAGCGAAGACGACAGAACTTTCGTGGTGAATCGTTTGAAGATGGCAGCAGCCAGGAAGGACCACCAGAAGATCGAGCTGGTAAGACTGGGTGACTTGGTGAGACGCGGAGATCAGATGGTTGCTTCTTGTTTACTGTCAGGTTGGCAACGACGGTTGTCTCCCGACGTGGGTAGGAGCGTAGAGGATGAAAGGGATTGGGGGAGAGAAAACCACCCAACGACTGCCCCTGTAGATAGGCCCCACATGCAGAGAAAGTACACGTTGAGGAAGCAAACTGCTATACCCACACAACCACACGCAGTATCTGCACAACGCTGCTCATCTCCTTCCACAGGGTGTGCGTGTGAAATAACCCCGTTTGATGTCCGATACCAGAGTTTGGCCCTCAGTGCTGGTTCTGAAAGATCTGGCTAGCGTTTTCGATTAACCGAGTTCAGTGGTGACCCAGTCAAATTCCATTGAAGACCTGTTTACTCACTGTTGAACAAATCCTCAAACAAATCTCCCTCACAAGCGTAACTCTGCACATCGATGAAACAATACCGCGGACGGCTATGCTGACAATACTGGGTTTGAAATCACACCCCCGACCTCTCTTATGTCCGTTCTCTTCCTATAGATGGAAACTTTGAACGAAAATTCCATTTAATTAATTTAACTTTACTGTCAGAATTTTTGACCTCTAGAAAGTTTTTATTTACTACAAATAGACTGAAATATGGCCACGCCATCGTCTACTCCGTTAACGAAAATACAGAACGTAATTGCATCAGTTCGCTTGTCAAAACTGTCACCACCAACCGCGCTCCACGCTGAGAAAACTGTAGAAATGTGACAAACGCCGAGCGCAACATCAGCTCGATGGTGGCGCCTAGACCGAACAAGTGAATATAAAATGCACGATTGGTAACAGGAACATTAGCTCTTTGTACTGGTGGCATGCACGCGTGGTCGAGCGCTCCACGGAAGTTCCGGTTTGTGAGTCGCATCACACTTCCGCTTAATTTTGCTGCGCTGTCGGCTCTCAGTGCGAAAACAAAGTGTTGCGTGCTTCAGTACAAAGTCATTGCTTACAAACGACCAACGTTATCAGTTCTTAGTTCCCCACCCTCCAATTCTCCCCCCAGAAATAAAGGTGTTGTTATTTGTAAAATTTGAGAGGCGAACGAGTTTTGTTGCACATACTCCCACCCACCCCACCCCCACTCACACACAGCATTGTGCTTACAGATCGACAGCCACATACTACATTAACAAACCGCGGATTAGCACCTAGAGGGACATAAACACGCAAACACCCAAAAGTCATTCATGGAAGGGGTGGGGGCAGCTACTCGCTCATTGCACATCCCGATCTCCTGATACAAAAACAGCATTCAAATGCACACATTTCTGCTGCATACCTAAATGTACCAACAGACTTGTACACCAACACAAAAAGCCTGACAGTCTAACGGCTGAGGTATCCTCCTCCGAGGCGGAAGGTCGGTGGCTCGCATCCCGGCCGAGTAATTCCTAAGAATATTTTGCCAGTCTAGTACCTGACCTGCCAGGACCTGAAGGAACAGTACTTGGACTGGTTGGCCCGGTGTCAGTATAATGTGACTGGATGGGACAGAGGCCGTGTTGCGACATCCGTCCCGTCCCACTGCCGGCAGCACGTTAACTTATCTCAAGCAACGTCGTCCTGATATGCGCCTCGTTTGGGACTGGACGTTAAGCAACAAACCAACCAGTCGGGTCAACATTGGTGATCGAAAGTCTTAGTCTACAGACTTCGTCTTTCCTGGTGCCATGACACAAATCTCCCAGCAATCGAAGCAGTGTCGGTGTCTAATTATTCGTCCCAGTCTATATCCACATTAAATTAACGACTAGGAATGTTGGTTCAGTCTCTATATTCCTCCCACCCACCCACCCACCCCAAAAAAAATAAAACAAACAAACAAACAAACAAAAACCCCAAACAAACCTACAACAAGACGCGCCTGAGCGCATTCACATGCATGTGTACGCAGATAAAATTCAACTAACCATGCGCACGCACAGATAGAAGCACATATCTGCATTCAGCGGCATACAATTAATTGATCTGTCGTGCTTCCTGTACCTTTACAATCAACGTATGTGATCATCGTAACTTGTCATAACTTGTAAATTTTTTAATTTTCCCTCCCACCTACACACATACACGCGATTCATCGTCGCGGCATGATTTGATTTCATGCTCATGGATCTATTTGTAGATCGATTTTGAAGCAGTTGTTATCCTGAACTATGGCTGTGAACCATTTCCTTCTAACTATTGACTGCTGTAATGCCGCAGAGACCTGCGCGATGATTCCAGGAGTTGCATTAACACTGCTGCTGCTAAATATTGTGCGTTGCATAATCGTTATTTAAGACAACGGGATGCAAGAACACTGCAGTTATCAACAAATAAAAACCTTCTCAGGAAGTTAATGTCTAAGAATGAGTTAGGCAAGGCAGCTGGCAATATTGGTGTAATTTAATGGACGTTGTGTTAGGTAAGGCAGCTGGCAATATTGGTGTAATTTAATGGACGTTCCATATTGAGCGCTAATTTTTGGTTTGAAAGGAAAACGTTATCTTTAAGACTCTGTAGTAGAAAGTTTGGAAAGTGCTCCAGCCATGTTTGGAATAGACTTAAAACTGTAACTATAACACTTGAACAGAGGGGTCGAGAATGCGTGTTGTCTGGAAGTGACGTACAATAAACGCGGTCACCAGAAGCTTGCTTGCACCAGTGTAGTGGCGAATGTCTTAGGGCCGGCTTACACTCTTCAATGACGCCTTGAAACGCTTTCCAAGTCTCGAAACAGCTCAGAGCCGGTCCTGCTCAAGGTTTTTGGCGGACAGAATGGCTTTCTGTTTTTCGAAACCTTGAAACATTGTCTGCCACTGTCACGAACGTCAGGGCAAAAGGTCAAATAGTCTCAGCCACGGGGTCAAGGCGACTGTGGCGTGTCGCGTATAAACGCTCGCGCCTTTCAGTCAAAGCTTTTTTTCTTCGCTTCGAAACCACGAAAACTTGAAATAGTCTAAGCCGGCCTTTAAGCACCACTCATTACAAAACTAAGTCCTTACAGAAATCAGTAACAGATCAGCAAAACACGGAAATACTTTAGTCATTCACTACTGTAAAGTAAACGCACGCTTCTTCTCATTCAACAGAAGAGAATGTACAAGGCGAGGGCGCAGTTAATTCCCAACAGAAGGAATTTGTCACGTGGGACACGGCAATGTCTTTAAGAGTCTTGTTTGCTTTCTCTCGCTATCGATGCGCTCTTTCGCGTGCAGTCGCCGAAGAAGCACAAACCTTAAAACCGCGAATCGACCTCTTTTTGATTAATTTAAAATTTGATATATAACCCTGTGTGCTCACGCATGTTGAATGATCGGCGGGAAATATTTCAGCTCCTATCCTAGCGCCGATATCAAATCGTCCGATCATCTAACACTTATGCGTGTTTTCATTGTCCTCGCACCCCGACTGTCCCTCACAGACCAAGAGACTTGTGCCACAGCTGGAGCAAACACTGGACACCATGTTTGACACACTGCTGGTCGCCATGGTGACGGGGCAGACAGCCGAACGGGTGGAGCGGGAGGGATTGTCGCTGACGGCCTGCAAGATGACGGGCACGACCTTGACCTCTGACAAAGTCATCATCGCGGCCGATCGCGGCGCAGTCGACATAAACATCCACGGCATCAGCCACGAGGAGGGGTCGGGGGTCACCCAAAACACGGAGCTGGACATCAAGGTGACTGGCTTTCAGACAACAAAGGGAAAACCTAGTCTTGGTTGCCAGGAGGCTACAAGGAAATATAGTCGTTACAGAGCAAAATACCTGTACTTATCGAAATCTTAATGGTTTCCAGACGCAAGGTGATATAAAAGCTCTCGTAACACTTTTTTTCATTTTATCCTCCTTTCTTTTTCTAATCTTTCTCTTTTTTTCGAATTCTCCTGTTTCTCTCACCGTCATAATCATTTCTCCATCAGTTTTGGCATGTTAATTGGCGCAAACATTTAAAACTACACTGTATATTCCACTGGAGAGTTTTAGTGAACTAAGTTTCGATGCGCACACCTTGATCTTACAACCCACGTCACACACATGAACACACATATGAACATACGTGCCTGCTCATAAACGCTGTCCTGCATGCACGCACACGCGCGCACTTACACTTACAGGAACACAATGCCGAATGTACACACATAAGCATACAAGCGCTCACACACGTACTGACATGCGAAGGCACGCACGTACACACACACAAAAGCACATGGCGCACAGTGGACGATCATGAAGTCCGCAGGTTTGAGACTAAGACTTACTTCTGCAAGTGTCAACACACCAATAACAGCTTTATTTTCAGGAGTTGCGTTGTGAAAACTGTTTACAATCCCTTGCCGTGCGTCTCCTGCAGGCCACCGTGTTCACCAAGAACCCGTACGCCTGGTCCAGCGACTCATCTTCCTATGACGTCACTTCCCCCGTTGTCAAGCTGGACCTAAGGGACAGGAACGCCACGGTCAAGGCCAACAAACTGACCGTGACCCTCAAGAGAGGAACTAAGGTCCCAATTCCGCTCTTGGAAAAGTTTTCTTCTAACAGCACGCGCGGCGGACCCGACAACATGCTGTACCACCGCCTGACGCTGACCTCCGCTGACTCCGCAGTGGTGACTTACGTCAAACTTCCGGTGGACATGGGAGGTGTCGTGGCCTACTTCCGGTCTAAAAAAATGCCCACCCTGCGCAGGTGAGTGTGTGTCGTTGAGATTCACAATAACTGTAGTTTGATGTACAGTAGTTTGAAACATCGTGAATTCTCATTAGACAAGCTGAGAAATAGACTATGAAACAAGTCTATATAACTGTACACGAAATGTACTTACTTATGGATAATGTATGGGCGCTGAACAGGATGTCACAATGAATCATGGAATGTTTGCTTTGCTTTGCTCCCGGGTTTTAGCGCCTTTCACCCACAGCCTTTAAACACTAAAGCGTAGGCCCTAACACTCATAGAACTGCTTTCTTGCCGTGTAATATCTGCTGCAGTGCTTTTCATCTCCGTCAACTGTCAATACTTTTAACACTCATAAAACTGGCCCAGGTTGTGACTGTGTAATGAACCATTTGTTTGTACTCACCTGGTCAACAGGCATGACGTAAAAGTCGAGGGAGAACGGGTTGATCGGATTAGCCGCCGGGACGTAAATCAACGTGAGTCGCCAACTTTGATCTTTTATGTCAAGTCCTTTGCCTGTCTTTCAACACCTTTCCTTTTCTATCTTCATGCAAGCATCGCTGCTTCATCGAGTTCATCCTAATAGTATGGTAGGAAATCTGCATAATTAAATATGTAATCCAACGAATATATATTAATCTGCGTTCTCCGTACATACACGCATTTATATATGTGCGAACTTGCGTGCTTTTGTGTTCATACTTTCACTATGTACTGTTTCATTACTCTTGAAAATTCTAGATATATTTTTTTCTAGGTAAGTAGTAGTGGGATGGGAGGTACTGCACAGACAGACAGAAATATTTAGAATGATAGAAACCGAACTGGTTTCTATATATCGCTAATATTATTACAGTGAAACTTGCAACTGGCTTATTCAGGCATATTTTTTTTCCAGAGCTGTCACAGCGTGAAGACATGGCCACGTTCAAATTTGTTATTCCTGCAGGCGAACTTAAAGTAGGGATAATCTATGTGGGTTTTCTAGTAGCCGGAGGTA
>SMGT01003186.1:110233-120352 GCA_004794575.1 Lanistes nyassanus
CCGGAAATTTTCGAGCCTATATAACATTGCAATATCTTCTGTGTAGCATGACATCAAAGGTTTTCTCGTTGCAGAACTTGTTTCTAAAATTTATCAAATTCAAGTTCTCAGACTGTTATTCAGTAACTACTATCAGCTTATCCAGATACAGATATTCTTATCTCGGCATAGAGGTATACATCCTGAAGTCACCTCTATAGTAATACCTAATGGTTTTTTAATGCGTGCAGCTGTCAGATTAAGTGTGACTGTTAGTGTCTTTGATCACAAAGGTGAAGTCGAAAATTTTCTAATTTTTCAAATTGTACTTTCCTTATCGTGCAGGTGTCTCCCTTCTCTAGCCCAACAGAGACAATTTGCATCTGTAACAATCCACCCGGAATGGCCTTTGCCAGCGCTTTCCTGGTCGCACCCAACACCATTGACTTCAACCTCGTGTTCTCCAAGTTTGACCTTAACAACGCCTCTGTGTACGGCACGCTCATCTGTATGCTCGCCGTTTGGATCCTCGCTGTCGTCTGGACCCGGCGTCAGGACAAGAAAGACAGGAAGAGGGTGTGTTATGTGCTCACGGTTTTGTCTGAGTAGTTTTCACTCAGGTCATGGAAGTAGGTAGACGTGGTGGAGATGGTAGGGGTGGTGATTGCAGTGTGTGTGTGAGAGAGAGAGAGCGTGCAAGACAGTACAGAAAAAGTGAATGCAATTTCGGGTTTTGCTGTATGCATAAAATTTTGTAAAATAACTCGCACAGATTCATTCCTAACTATAAAAGAACTGCTCTGTTCCCACAAACACGTGTACATCCACATATATCCCGTTGAAAACTTTTGACTTCGTCATCATCTCTGTTAAACGAGCTTCGAGTGCCGTGGACCAAGCGGCTGACAGCAGCTGGCCACAAGGTGCTGCGCAACAAAGGACGTCAAACGAAGGCAAACACATACACGGGGCCAAGAGGGGAATGAGTATAATGCTCATGGTTTATAAAGAATTGCATTTTATAATTATAGAATGCATTCTATAACTAAAGAATTGATTCTATAGTAAAGAAATAATTCTATAATTATAGATTGAATTCTTTTACTAAATCAGTGTCTTTCTATAAAGACAGTTTATTCTATGTATACTGTAAGCAGAAACTATTATAGAATTCATTCTATATATACAATTGAATGCTGTAGCTATAGAATGAATTCTATATTATACCATGCCAATTCTTTATGAAAACCAAAACGAAAATTTCTATAGTTACAGAATGAATTCTATAATTATAGAACTAATTCGTCTTTAGTGATAGAATGAAATCTTTAGTTATAGAATGAATTCTTTAGTTATAGAATGCAATTCTTTATATACCATGAACATTATACCCATTCCTCTCTTGGCGCCTCATAAACACAACCATGAAGAAAGCAAAATTTCATCCTTCTTTATGATGTCTCTTGTAGTATTTCAGCTCCCGGCAAGGTGTTTATTATGGCGAGTTGCTCTACGGTAATCAGGGCTGATTCCACACCAGGCTAACGTCATCTTGTGGTCTGTCTGGCAGTGGCTGGTTGGTTTCCTGAAAGACAACATTGTGGGCGATAGCTACTTCTACCTGCTGACCGTGCACACAGGTCTAAAGCGAGGCTCTGGAACCAAGTCAAACGTCGGTTTTGTCCTCACTGGCTCTCAGTCCGATTCTGGAGTCCGAGTGTTGTCTGACGGCAAAAGGGTCAGTGCAAGGTCAAAGGGGAAATGTCCCTATGGCGTTAGAGGTCATCACTGTGAATCCTAGGCTCAGTGGTGCCAAGAGCAGAAGTTAGATAACAAGACATAGATACAGAACGTTGACTATGGTAGTCCATGCGTTCAATAGAAGACAGTTTGGACACATGATTAAAATTGCACTTGAAGTTTCAGATTTCGGGTTTATTTAATTGTCACTAGCAAGAGGCTTTAGAATAGACAAATAGGTTTGTATGAAAACTTTGTAAGATCACCGAGGCCGGAAGTGAGCGTAGGAGAAAACCTGAGACCAAAAACACAAAAAAGTCAGTTGCGGTGTCTCTTGCGAAACATGACCTACAACAGCATCTGGTAATCTCTCGCAATGCTGTAATGATTATTTCAGGCTTTATAATCTGACATCTCATTTATTGCCATGTCAGTGGTGTAATGTTTGTTTCAGACACTAGAGACTGGCAGTGTAATGCGATACATCATGGCCACCAGCACGTGCCTGGGCAGCCTTGAGTACGTGCGTGCGTGGCACGACAACTCCGGGGGCTACCAAGCTGGCTGGTACCTGAGTAGGATAGATATTGAGGACTTGCAGACGGGTCAAAGGTCAGAAAACGAGTCGGTATTTCGTTGTCTTATTGTGTTTTCACTACTAACAACGGCTCACGCTTTGTTGAAACCTAAGAGCATGTTGGACACTACATCAGCTTCACGTTTTATACTAATCCAAAGAAATGCTGGGACTTAAGTGACATGCATGTTGCATGTTAATGAAGATTCATAATTTGTACTATCTCCTCTACATATTTCTTTGTAACCTAGCTGTCTATCCTGTACAAGTCAAGGTCCATGTTCTTTGTAACTTCCTGTTGTAAAACAGGTGCATTTTCTGTACCAACCAACATACCATGTCTGTATTAAGCTAAGTACATATCAGATGCACCATCTGCGCTAATATACGTAAATGTTGTTTACTAACCCAGTTATACTTTGTGAATAAGTCATTATGTTCTGTGCTAACATGGATAGATGCGCTCATTACTAACTGGATCATGTGATAAGCCAGTTGCATGTTATGTACTTAACTACGTGTGTATTGTATATTAACTTTCTATTATAAACTGGTTTTGCTCTAACATAGGTATCTTTTCTGCACCTAAATAGGTATATTTTCTAAACTAACATACATACATTTTCTTTACTACAACACTTGAGCATTCCGTATAAAACTGGCACCCCTTCTGCTCATATAGGTATCCAGTGTGTACTGACACAGGGGTATGTTCTGCTTCAAGATTCATGTTCTGTAATAACACAGACACGTGTTCTGCACTAACATAGACACTTATAGGAGAATATTCTTCTACTCCCAGCTTATGAGGAGCTCAGTCTCACACGACTGGTGTCAAGAGTACGACTTTTCGTTTGTCATGGGAATTTTGGCAAGAGCTATGATAGCAGGGCTTTCCTGAGTCTTAGATAATAGCTAGTGAGGCAGAGGCCACTAGGTTTGCGTAACTGTGGTCGGTGCGGGGGGTCAGTGGTCGGGCAGCGGTCGACTTCTGAGAGGGAAAAACCTGCTACCCAGACAGGTCTCCGGACTGATTGATGGCTGGCGCCGGCACCGCCGGACATCAGAGAGGGGAAAACCCGCTACCCAGACGGGGGTGGGAGTGGCGAATGTCCAGGGATGGCCGAACGATCTGACCACCTGGCGATAACTCGTCTGCCGCTAGGTGGCCCTANAGTTTGTTCTACCCCCTGATTGGTTAGGGCAACTAGACGCCTGAAACTCGCAACAGGGGTGGCGAATGTCCAGGGACGGCCGAACGATCTGACCACCTGCCGATAACGCGTCTTCCGCTAGGTGGCCGTCTAGGCCAATATAAGGTAGGGGTTTTCCAACTCCTACGTCTTTCTCTGGCACTCGGCTAGTGCAGCGTCGTGGCTGTAAGTTCCGACTAGTCGAGGAGTGGACCCTGTTCTGTGTGAACAGTAGAGAAGCGACGGGAGAGCAGAATCTGTGTAGCGCCAAGTCCTGTGTGTGTCTTCGGCCGAGGAACCTCTGTCTCCACATCCCAACGGACAGCGCTGCGTTATCCAGTTAAGTACCTGATAGCTGGTTGTGCTGTAGACCCGTTAGGAAAAGTGTACCGTAACCTGCAGCTGTCTCGTAGTGTAGGCGTAGCTACGTGTAACGTTGGTATCTGTTGCGTCTGCCTTAATGCATGTGTTGCGAAAGTTAACAGAGACAGTACCATAAGCGAGTAGTCAGTTGTAGGCCGGTAAACTCCTAGAAATAGTATTTGTAAGCTTAACGTAGGCGAGCCATAGGTTGTCGATTATGCCTTGTAACTTGATTAGTTACAAGACACATTGTCTGTATTGCCTTAGGGGGTCTTCCCGGCAATCCAGTTGAATAGTGCGATAATATTACTTGCATAGGATTGTGGAGCACACCTATCTTGCATCGTATTAAATTCATCTTTGTTATTGTTCACGCCAGGTGTTGTCTTTCGTTGTGTAGTAGTCGGGGAAAGGCTAGTGGGTGGGGGCTGAGCCATTAGACAAGCGGTAGCTGATTGTTTAGTATTTGTGTTGACCTGGTGTGACGTGTTCCCACTAGCGAAAGTGTGGCCCGCAGCTAGGTGACGGACGATTGTGCGTGTGGCTGTGTGCGCGGAACAGCCGGCGGCCCTGATTATTAAAGGCAGTGAGCGAGGTCAGTGCACGTGCCACGAAGGTTTGCATCCCTCCCCCTCCTTTAGATCAGAGGTTAGGTTTCCCCAGCACTCTCTCCATCCCTTATCTCACCACAGACGTCACCACACGTGCTACACACATGACTTCAAACATGTCACACACTTACCCCAAAACTTCATCAGCGATTACGTACAGCGACCCTCTCCTCGCCGCCAGTGACAAGTCGTTAACGGCCTTCTCCATGTCTTCACAATTAAAATAGATATCAAACTCATACTGCAGGAGGTGAGGCTGTCCGGGTGATACCACTGACGTCAGCTGCGTGTTGACAATCTGCACCAACTTGTGGTACAACATGCTGCACGCTGCACGACTTTTCCTACAAGAACTCACAATGTGGACGTCGTTGCCACATCTCAACCATTCTGTTGCCTTCAGCAACAACACCACAGTTTTACCTGTGCCGGGCGGGCCGGCTACAAAGACTCTGGGACGCACTGTGTTGAGCAGGTCAAGTTGCTCTGGGAACAGAGTTATTTGAGCAGTATAGAACTCTCCCGTCATCGACACGGCCTGACCCAGGGTCTTGACACACAGGCGTGGGAGATACGTACATGGCACAGTCACTGTTGTCGCCGGACCACAGAACCTGCAACAATAAAATGGAAATGGAACTAATTAAAATACAACAAATGAACGAAAAACTAAAGCAAGCTATGTTGTACTTGACAGTTCGGAAGGTGGAACAAGAAATGGGGGTTCAAGCAATCATCCCTGATGAAAGCTTACATATATTCAAGAACCTGGAGACCTCATAAATTTTCAGTGGCCTGTGAAAGTTAACTTTAAATGCTAAATTCCTGTTCAGATTGCTCCTATCCTTGGATTTTCCCATCAACCTGTGTGCAGGATAGGCAGCAGATGTTTGTACTTGTAGTGGGTGGCCACCTTTATGTAACCATGAAGATGGATGCCTTTTTTTACTTTGATGCTGACTTTTTAATTCCATGTACTTTTTTGCATATTTTTCTATGTCAGTGTTGTAAGCGTGCATTGATGTATTAATAAACTTACAAAGAGGGGCTACAAGAGTGTGTTGTCACCCTTTTTATTACAATGCTGATTTTATAGGCAGCAATAACGATGAACGTTTTACTTTTTAAAATTTCAGATGCACTGTCATTACAACACCCAGAGCGAGCATTGTGTTTGTCAGTGACATGGTGCCCAAATTTATCAATTATTAAATATCTAAACCAATGATGGATCTTGACGAGCATAATGCATCTATCAGCAGAAGACCATACATCTATATTTTTTGAAGCAAATAATGTAAGATTCTTGCATCTGCTAAATAAGAGAATGATCTTTCAAAATTACTTATATTTGCAACAGTAATGACAGTATATATTATGGACACACATCCTCAAAGACTAGCTGTAAGTGAAGTATGGCTCATATAAATCTGGATATTATAAGAAGTCAAAGAAAGCCTACTTCTATTTCTAAGACTGGTGCTGCCACCACACGCTGACAGCGGGCGGTATCAGGTTACAGGCTGGGTACCGCCAGCTACAAATGGCTGTGACGCAATGTGTCATCTTATAGCGTGCTGTGATAGGGCCACTCTCTATATACGTTTCTACATCCTTCTAGGATAGTTACAGATACTAACAACTAACATCTTCTGATTCCACTCGATATATTCTTTCTTTAGATAGTAAACTCATCTAACGTCTTAATAGATTAGGTTAGTTTGTAGGTATATTTCTTATCTTTATCTACTAAACATAGCTAGTTCAACTGCCTTTTAATGTAATTATGTCTATTTCCTCCTCGCTCTACTTAACTTTCCTTAACACTAACAGGAAGAGGAGAGCGCACTCTATTAATCGCATATTTTCATGTCTTTGTATATACATTCTTTAATTTCTTATTCTACCTGTTGTACATGTATAAAAACACAAAATGCGGTATCCGCCGCACTTCCCCCCGCTAGCTGTTGCAATGCTCCCCTCGCGGCCCTCCCCCACCCAATAAAAGTAGGGTACGGACCGGACAAAGGGCAGTGAGCTGTGGGGCGACGGACCACGTAGGGCAACAGGAGCAGTGGCGGCTCCAAATAAAGCATTTAGAGGGCTTGGGAAAAAAAACTGCCTTTGTTGAAGGAGAGAGAGAGCATGCGGAACGAACTCGCACCATCACACTGTTATTAAAACATGGGTATGATATGTCTCTTTTGGTCTCCGGGGCAGAGACATATCCCCATGTTGTAAAAACAACAACAACAAAAAAAAAAGCAAGCAGGCTGGTATATCAGAGGTAGATGGTATTATTAATCCTCCAGATAATCTGACTTGCGATTTCTTTTTTATGATATCCTGAAATATCCACACCCAAAAATCCAAGCAACCACACTTGGATGATCCACACTGCACTGTGCGTTGCTATGCATACACATCCACAAACACTCACCATCCTTATATATGCAGTTTATAACAGCTTGATGCATTTCACAATATTCCTTTATTAAAACAGACATCCACATGACACTGATTGCTGTTATCATACCGGACATAAAGGCTTCTCTAAAAGTCTTTGCTGATTGTAGAGAACAGCCTGTTTAAAATGGTTTGTGAACTGTTTGCAGTTGCAAACATACAGTGGTGACATCTCACCGAGTAAAGTGTTGTTGAACTACATGTTCTCGAACCATTCTTCCGGACACGTGTACTGTATCTTCATTCGGGTCAGAGTCTGAATCATCGAAGTCTGGCTGTGGATCATCTGAATCCATGTCAAAGTCATCATCAGAATCAGGTGTTGGCAGTTGCCGCGTGATGGCAATGTTGTGAAAAACAATACATGCCTTGATGATTTTGCAGGCAGAAGTGGGATCATATCTTTCAGAAATAAGACATTTATGAAACCAGAGCACAAAAAACTTACCGCATCTACATAGTTTTTCAAATCACATTAAATGAATTGTGGTAATAGACAGTAAGAATACAGTTCCTAATTTACAGTTTTACATGTTCTGCATACAAATCTTTTTATTAAGTCATCATGGCACTCTCAAAAGTACTAGGTTAGGTAAAAGTATGCTGTGACTGGGTGAGACTGAAGGTCTGTGGTACTGGTAGCACATTACCTAAGCTAACCCTCTCGATATGTGCCTGACGGTTGCAGAAGCGAATGTTAAGCCCCCAAATAAACTTTAACACAGAATACCATGATTTAGCATCTCACTCGTCTCATTTTAAATTGTATGCAGCAGACTGAAGTCACTTTAACACAAACAACCCTTGTGTGTTTCATTTGGGCTATTTTAAAGTAAACATTTTCGAAGGGTGAAGGTGCAGTATTGCCTACCTCAGTTCACTGTGCAAGCAGTGCCATCTCCTCTTCAGAATTCCATTAGCACGTTGAATTGTGCTTCTGGTGGTGCAGTGACAACCATTGTACCGCTCTTGTGACCTACCCACTTGATTAGTTAGTAAATGGCGTCAGCAGGCAGTCCTTCAACATATAGCCACTGTCTCCAAGAAAGCAACATTGCAGACTGCGATTTCCTCCTTCAAAATGTCGAAAGACGTTGCATTCACGCATGATTCTCAATCATGCACAGACCCGGGCCACTTAACAACACAGTGCATGAGCAGCAAATCAGCATCACATATGAGTTGAACGTTGATTGTGTGCTGGCCCTTTCGATTTATGTACTCGTACTCGTTAGTTGCAGGCGCAATTATCTTTATGTGGGTACAGTCAACACACCCAGTGACACATGGAAATCCAGCCATTTGATAAAATTTCTCTATAATTTTATCAGCGTCTCGTTGCGATCGGGGCAGCTTTACGTACCCGCCAATCCGTTCTGAAAGAACGTTTGCCACGCGAATAATCGATTTGCCTGCCGTCCTCCTGCTCACTCCAAAAGTGTCCCCGATCACCTCTTGAAACGAGCCGCTAGCAAAGAAACGCAGTGCAATCATTACCTGCATCAGGGGTGAGAGAGATCCTTGCCTTGCAACAGAATGCTCAAGCGCATCGCTGATGAGGTTTGTGATGTATATGATGTCGTGCCGCCTGAATCGAAATCGTGATAATAATTCCACATCATCGTACTCTTCAAATAGATGCCTCCTGTCCCGAAAAACTCTTTCTCGGCTCAAAACTCTTCGCATATACAGCCTATAAACTCATAGGTTCGCCATCTCTCGTTGGCGAGATTTCGAGCTACGTGCGAGCCGGTGCGAGCTACACCTCGTTGAGAGGTGGTGTAAAGTTATAATGTAGGTAGGGGCGCACGTAACCACCACACTTTCTCCTCACGCTGGACGTTTCGGAAAGTTCGTTCGTGAATAGCTTACGTGCGCGTCCTGACCTCCACCCCTCGTCAGCTTTGCTGGGAGAGCTGCAGAATAGCAGAGGGTTCCAATCCATGTGTGGCAAAGGATTATTTCCTGGAGTTGCACATTGTCCAAACTCCATTCGACCTTCTCCCCACACATTAAATTGCCTGTTCGCACTTGTCGTCTTACTGCAGCTATCAGTCTGGTGGTTTTTTCAGTGCATAACTTAGTAATAGGGCCCTATCCCCCCACAATGCCAAATTACCCCGAGGTGGAAGCACTGTCCCTTCAAATAACAAGCGGGATAGGGAGGGTCGAGAGGTTAGAATTAGACAGAACGTTAGAAAAGTAGCAGCCAGGAAGGGTGGAGGAACTCCTGCGCGTGAGTCGCGGTTAGGGAGAGAGAAAGCTGTTGTTTTGTTGTTGTACAGCAATCTTTGCCTGGCCGGCACAGCGTTAAATGAAAGAGAATCTGGACCCACACACAGGTTTCGTGTTGTGCACACGACGAGGAGAGAGGAGTGCTAAGTAGTATCGACTCTCTTTTACAGAATGACTGTGTAAGTAAATAACTTACTGGGTTGGGACACCAATCTCAAGTGTAGCAGCACATTGCTTAATGTAACACGACGAGACGTTAACCAACAACTAAAAAACCAACATTTCATATACTAGCACATAAACTAGGCTAGATAAATTAGCAGAGCAGCAGCCGATTATTGTCAAGTGTTAATTAGTTGCATTTTATTGTAACAAGTTTTTAACAAAGATTATTTGAAGTACCTAGCTAACTATTCCAGCAAAGAGTTTTAGATTGTTCGTAAGAGATGATGTAAAATTATAGAACGTGTTGTACGTATATGTACATCCATTGTTTGTTGAACTGACCTGGCTACCAGCGTCTTGTAATTGTCACAGGTCATGTGACTGTCAGGCCCAGATACAGCCACACGTCGCTGCCACCAGTTTCCGAGTTCCCTCAGCACGTCACTACTGACGTCCCATGGCGTCTTGGGGTCAGACAACTGATCAGAGCACACACACAGACCGGGGATGTCCGCGGGATCTGTTGTACCCAAACACCGACAGAGATCCTGTTTGAAAACATTACGTCATACATTATGATAGAAGATCCCTCAAAATTTGAAAACTAAACTGAACTGAAAAATCCTTATCCATCCACTTAGCCCAATTCTCAAGGTA
This sequence comes from Lanistes nyassanus, assembly GCA_004794575.1. Lineage (NCBI taxonomy): Eukaryota > Metazoa > Mollusca > Gastropoda > Architaenioglossa > Ampullariidae > Lanistes > Lanistes nyassanus. The sequence continues at coordinate 120,220 of SMGT01003186.1, forward strand.
TAAGGGTACGATATAATGAAAATGTTTATCAAAGATTTTAAAAATTTAAATTAAAATTAAAAAGTCACAAGGGCACAAGTAACACACACACACCCTCACTCACACTATATATATATATATATACTAAAAACCA
>SMGT01003186.1:120783-139398 GCA_004794575.1 Lanistes nyassanus
GCCCCCCCCCCCCCCCTCCACGCCTGCGCACTCGAGTGCGTCAGCCCATGCGATGCACCGACTGGCCAATTCAAGATGACTTTCACAAGCCCGAAAAGGAACAGTTGTGGGACTCGACACAAACACAACATAGGACAATTACATGGAATCCTCAGGGTGCACAACATAATCAAACAAGAAAAGAAAGGTGGTTTATCGCTTGACCGACCGCTATGACGTGGACCCGCCTCGCGGTCCTACGCATTAGCGGAAGGTTTGTGCCTGTGTGACCAACCGCGGAAGTGTGGGCAATTCCGTGGAGTGGCCGGGAGAGAAGTCCCCCGCCGGAACTTCGCCACCCCGCGGGGCGGAAGAAGAACCAGCAGAGACGTCCCTGCGTGCAAGGGAGCGTCTCATAAAAGCGTCAACTCCCCCTCCGTCACATCAGTCAAGCCAGCGAACGGGGAACGGCTTACAGTACGATCCCTCGTCCCCTCCACTCCGAGAGCAGCGGTAGGGGCGTCATCAGGACCGACAAGCGAACCCGCATTCGATGTTAAACTACCTGGCCAGGGTATGGCGAAACCACCCACCCCCCCACCCCCCGACTGCAGGTGCAGGACTGAGGAAACCAGCGGGCGCGGTATGTGCAAGGGCGCGCTGCTGTGTAACCTCCCCACACTGTCCTGTAATATCAGAAAACACCAGCAGAGGCGGCTCCGCATCCAGGGCTGTCGACGACGGGCAGAACGAAGGCCGGGACAGTTGGACAGCCCGGGCTGTATCCACCACAGACACTGTGAGAAGCGAACGGGACGAAGTGGCGGAGCGAGTAGAACAAGGGGACACGGCAGCCAGGGACCCCAGGTAGATGGCAGCGCAATTGGCGCCCTAAGAAAAACATCAGGAAGCTCAGAGGATGTTTCTGAAAGAAGAGAAGTAACAGCGACAGAAGGCCTCTGGTTAACATTGGAAGAACGCTCACGGTGCTTACGAACGGACGAACTCCCCCGCGCGCCCGGCTCACCAGTACCATCGCGTTGCATAGTAGCGGAAAATTTTCAAACAACCCCACTAAACTGTAAGCCAACAAGCAAAAACTTTGCAAAGTTAACAAAAAGCGATCTAGCGTGAGCACCGGCGCACAGAATAACAACACACACAGTTTACTATAACGAGGTCGACACAACACCAGTGGACGGAGAAGCGGGAAACACGTCCGCACACGACCAAGGCGCTTGAGAAAGTCAGCTTGAATTGGCTAGTCAGTGCATCGCATGGAGTGACGCACTCGAGTGGACATGCGTGGAGGGGGGCCTTACCAGGGCTTGTGCCCAAAATTTTTTTTGTGGAAGGTGCGGTTTGGGATCGCTAAATTGAGAATTAGCACTGTGGGTCATGGTGCAGTATTGTGACAAGAAACCAGGGTTTGTCGCAGGCTAACTAGACTGGACACGACTTCGCTTTAGTTGTTAATTTTTTAAGTGTATAGTCGAACGCTTTTTACTTTGCGGCGAGCTGTTTGAGATCGTTTCTCACTGATGCAACAGTGGACACGTATAGTATGAAGAAACCGAGTGACATACAGTGCATACAGTGACTACGTCTAACACCAAACAGTAACAACTATTTAACATTTTTTTCAGTACGATTAAATAATTATTTTGATGTTGAAAAATCGATCTTTTGAAATATGTAATTTTTTTACTACATTTGTGGTAGTTTTCAAAAAGCATTTATTTTAAGGGTGCCGAAATATGTGTCAACCCTGCGATATCAGGGGTAACAGTCTGAAACCTACGTCAACGTTCAGTAAACAATACGGTGAATACCTTAACCTTTCCCTGGTCCATGGAAATTAAGAAACTGGGTGCGAATGTCGGGATGATCTGACCACATGCGCAAGAATTCTCGATGGGAAGACTGGGAGCACAGTCCACATCACAGTAGCCCACTGTCAGATTTATTCCAACTCTGGGAGACACAATGAGCAGAGAAATCCAAGCCGGAGATGAAATACAGTGCGTGTTGCAGCTGGAAAAGTTCCGAGCTCAATTCAAGACTGCGCCATTTTGTACTTGAAGTAATCAAATTTACCGGTTCGCCAGAAAACTGCGTCTATTTCCACTTGCCCGCGCGCCCGGCTCACCAGTACCATCGCGGGGCATAGTAGCGGAAAATTTCAAAACAACCGCACTAAGCTGTAAGGCAACAAGCAAAATCTTTGGAAAGTTAACAAAATCTAAATATTATAATCCAATAAAGAATGCTTGTCTGTTGATTGAAAGTGAGAAAGTTTAATTAAACTAGAGTGTGCATTTAAAGATTGAGTCTATCACGGTTGTTGGAATGTTAGCGAATGAAATGTTGCAATAGTGTATCTGTCTTGACGGTGGTTGAGTGACGCATAATGTAGCCATGTTTCTTGTCAGGAAAGCACAGTGATGAAGGGGTAGTTTCATGACAGCACGACGTGAGGCCTCAGCACCTGATCCACATAGCCATGTGCTGTCACACCGTTTTCACGTCCAGGACCGATGTTCAGGAAGACGACGGGACCCACGAGTCCATTGAGACCAATTCCAACCCAAATCATGATGCTGGGGCCTTCCCAACAGTCGTGCTGCAGGATGTCGTTGTTGTACCTGTCGTTCCGCCTCCTCCATACTCTATGCAAAAGCTGCTTTAATCGGAGTTCTAGTCCTGTTGTTTTTGTTTACGCTGCACGAGCGAAAACCAATGTCCGACCATAGCGCGCCAGAAGGGACACATTGTTTCCACCCAGGCACGTCATTATCAAAGGGTACGCTGAACAGACAATGCGACCTCATGTCAACCTAATTTTCTTGCTATTATTGTACCCGATTGCACGAATTTGACTACTCCTTGCTCTTGTTTCAATTTGCGTTCTTATAGTATCCAGTATATTTTGATATATTTTCTGACTTCGAAGCAGTTTATAGACCTCAATGATACAGGTAGTTTAAACGTTCCTGAAATATATTTATAACTCTCAAAGCAAATATTAGCACGTACTTGAATTCGAACACGTTTATAACAGATAGTTTTCTTTGGGTACCCACACCCACATGTGAAGTATTTCTACTCGTCTCTGTCTTTTGGCTGAGTGGGACAAGAGAGCTTCTACTGGATGACTATAAATTGTAAAGGAGGTGTTTGTTTTGTCCCATAACGCGACGGTGGGTAAGAGATGGTATAATTAATGGGATAATTGCCACCTTCAGTCTATTTAGCGCTCCACAAGGGAAGTGATGCTAGTATCAGGTAGTTGTCATTGTCCAAGACGACCCCCCTTGTTAATTAAAACGTTTATCTGTGTGGCCTGTCAGGGCTTCCCCAGTATGGATGGCACCGCGTGAAGATGCATCGTTGGTCAGAGTCACCCTGCCAAGTGACCTGAGTAAATTGATTTAGCATTACAATGGACAGTGAGGAAAAGAGGATTTATAGTAGTTAGAATATCACAGATGTTTAAAAGGAGATAGAACTTTACTTGTTAAAGGAGCTTAGGTACCAGCTAGAAAAGTCCGTCCTCTAACTGAACAGTGAAGTTAAACTGAAATTTGAAAAGTTTGGAAGTTGAAGCTAAGTCGCCTTGCCAGAGTTGCGGTGACAACGGGAAAGAAATTTTTACACGGTGGAGAACTGTAATTTTTTCAACAAGAGAAAGCCCCTGTCAACATTGAGTGGAAGAAGTGTCAGAAAGTTTCAGTGCATGAAGGATCTTCCGCGTGGGCCGTACCGTCTGCAACAACGGGACTCCCACCAGCATGTGTATTATGGGTGTATAACCACGATAGAATGGAAAATTGCCAAGGATTTCAGCTAAGTCATAGCCTTTAATTCACGTTTATATTTTGCAAACTTTGGATTTTTTGTCTGTACAATATTGTCTTTGTTATCCTGGAAGAATAAAATTATTGTCACGATTTGGGGTCTGGTGGGTCTAAAAGATTACACCATAGATTATAGGTGTGACCCATCCTCGACCCTCCGGCCCTAATTAAGGTCAATTATCCCTTGTTCAAGCCGCCATCTAGCCGCTAACGTGATCACCAGCCCAGGTTAGGTTGCTGTTCACACTCCTCATCAGGGGTGCAGGGTCTAGAAGCAAGGAGCAAGGTGTTACCTTCAGTCACAGCTGGGAAGGGACGAGCTCTAGTCCAGATGTCAGGCTCGCCAGGGTTGGTTAGTTCGACAGAGGAGGACTACGCATCCGGAGGAAGCTGCTGATGCGTAGTATCGAGCACCGGGGGCTTTGATGTAAGCTGCCAGGAAGGGGAGGAGGTAGCTATGTCCACTGTAGGTGTCCACTTCGGGGCGTATCCTTGTAGTTGACATGGGGTGTGGCTTCTGCTGTCTCTGGCCTGATTGGTTGATACATGTAACCATATTGATGACCACATGCATGTGAATGAAAGTATCTCTGAACGAAAGTTGAGAATAAAAGGACTGGTTTAGACGGTCAAATCATCTTTGGGGGGCCTGCAGATGGAAGGTTGCTGGTTCGAATCCTGGTGGTTCTTTCAGTGCATAGTTTAGTAATAAGACCCCTTCCCCATAGTGCGAAATCACCGCGAGGTGGAATTACTGTCCCTCTAAATAACCACCACCACCACCGGTCAAATCATCTTGGGGGCCTGGTTAGCTTCGTTCGTAGAGCTGCAGACTAGCAGATGGAGGGTTGCTGGTTCGAATCTGAAGCAGGGGGCGAAGGTCCAGCCTTACAAGGAGGTTGTCTGTAACCGAGCTCTTGGGGTGAGCTTAATTAAGGGGCTGTGTGCCAGCCTTGAGAAAACGTCATATCCTCTGTGGCGTGTGTGAACGTCAGCATCGAAGTCTGCTGTTACGTGGAGGTGTTCAAGAGGTCTTCAGGGTATCTACTGGTGAACATATCCAAGGAAGGAGCTCTCCAACGTACAGACTGTCGTGCGGACTGTAAGAAGCATTCGGGAACGATTGTTGTGTTCTGTGAGTGTTGTGCATCACGTGGTCATTCTTTTCTCGTAAGCAAAGGCGAGATTGAGGTACGTGATTTGTCATTGTGTTTAATGGCGAGGCGGGTGATGTAGGGTGGTATTAGATGTTATAGTAGATCTAGCTCAAACAGAAGGAAATTGCGGGGCCCCTAGAGTTGAAACGAGTCACAACAGATATTGTCTTGATTGTAAATACTTGCTGTTTATATCAACAATACATTACTCTTTTTTGTGTTCACTGTATTACGGTCTTTTGTGGTTCTTTAAGGGAGACTGTAGCTGGTGGGGGCTCGGCCATATGATTGAGAAGTCATATTAATTAGTTTTAGTCATACAGATAGTTCTACCTACGTATATGTCACCCTCTTGACGGTAGTTGTGTGAGCGAGCGTAGGAGACGACCCGTCAAGAGCGAACGAAAATCCCCAGTAAGGTGACAATTATTTTCATTTATTGGCAACACAGACTCCTTTGTGTCTTATCATCAAAGTTCCCTTGCTAATGCATATGATCACGCGTGTATACAGTGAATGTTTCTTTTTAGTAGGTGAATAAGTTTTGCGATACAGGTTCCTTTGCCCCCGAAGCATTTGTAGGCTAAAACTGCTAAGTGTATAGTATAGGCAACAGATATGTGCTTCTAACAGTTCACAATTTTATGCTATTCAACACATTTTGAAGATTTTGGTTTAGAGTGTATCTTTTCTCCGACAGACAAAATATTCACACCAAAACGTTACAGACTTGCTTCATGGCCCTGATGTTTCAGTAACCATGAACGCTGCTAGTTTACAATTCGTATTTTAGTATGATTTTGTAATTCTAACTGGTTGTGACGTGGCGGGCCGTACCTTAACTTACTGGACTCGACTTCTCCAGAATTACTGAACAAACTTTTATGGTGATCCCGTAAATGTAGATTTAATTGAGCAATCGTCACCAAAACCTTCACTGCCTCAGGTCAATGGTTTCTACACCAAAGGGTGATGACGCTATGAAATAATGCGAATAACTAGAGAAATCTACCGAGGGAAAAGATTCTCATACTCTGACACGTTCGCTCAGTCTCACACAGGCAAAACACTTCTTGCTCAAGAGCCCCCACCCTCGTATAAGACACAACTGCAGCGAACTGTTATTCAACATATATTTCAAACACTAACTGGCTCGACAACATCAAATATATCTACAAGTTATTTACAAAGCATCACCGTACTCGTGTCTAGGGTAAGACGCCGCCTGATTACGTCATACCACCCGGTATCAGACAAAGAAGATAATCAACTCCAGAGGGGAAATCAAACTGCAAAACGGCCTATGATCCCGTTCTATACACAAATACAGTAAGTGACCGACAACAGAGCTCCTACTCTTCGTCACTACTGAAGCAACTACTTCTGCAATACACAGTTCTAAAGCTATTCAACTCTATACACCAATACAGTAAGTGACCGACAACAGAGCTCCTACTCTCGTCACTACTAAACCAACTACTTCTGCAATACACAGTTCTAAAGCTATTCAACTCTATACACAAATACAGTAAGTGACCGACAACAGAGCTCCTACTCTCGTCACTACTCAAACAACTACTTCTGCCGCAGTACACAGCTCTAAAGCTATTCAACGACCAACAATGAAGCTACGACACTTCCCCGACCAGCACTTCACTCTATACCTCCTCTTGGCATATGCCCGGCCTCTAGCTTGTGACGTCTACTGTCTCTGGCATGATAAAACCACCTATCTTAATTCAACCCTAGTCCCAGACTCTAAGATAAGTTTTATTGCTAAGATGGCGAGGGGTAGAGGTCCATGTGTCTACACGTGTCCGCTTCTCTTGGTCTTCCTACATTAACTCTCTCTCTCCATGTTCTGTCTCTGCGTCTGTCTCACCAATGTCCTACCCTGGTTCGCCCCTCCTTAAATACTGTGTGCCCTTTCGCCCTGCTTTCACAGGAACCACCTTATTCTAGTTCAAACCAGTTCTGGCCAGCCTAGGTTGGGGCGGAGCTATTAGCCTGTCGTGGCTAATGACGTAGCGTCCACCTATCAAGGTGTCGGGAGGGGGAGGAGCGAGCAGGCTAAACTAAGAGTGACAGGTGATACCCTAGGGGTGACATGTGACACTGGTACATACCCAAACATTGCACTATAGTCACTATTAGAGTCTAAGTTTCGAAACTTCCTGAGAGCTACCAGTGCATGAAAAGTATACAACATATGGTAAAGACGAAGCAGCCTTTTAGCCTTTAAAAAAATCATTTAAAAATCTCCCCAAACAATAGTAAAGTTGTTTAACTCACTTGTGACGGAGAATCCTACCTAGAGTAGGTCCCGGGGGGCCGGGCATTTTTAGCCTTTTTTCAAAAATTCATAAAAAAATCCCCCAAAACAATAAAAACATTATTTAAAATTGCTAACTAACTACAATAAATAAACTCATTTCTTACCGTGTTTCTTGGACCTTGTTCCATAATTTTGTAAATCCTTTGATGGAAACACAACTGAAGTTGAAGAAATCAAAAAGTAATCGCCATTCAGTCTCAGTGTCTGTTCGGTACTCTTCACTACACGTGCTCGCTCGTTTTTCTCTTCGTAATCACTTTCTTAGGTCTTTCAGGCACAAATACTCTTATCTTCATCCACTTTATCACAGTAAATTTGCGAAACAATGTCATTTTCCTCTTTAGCGTGTAATTTGAAGCGCAAATCTAGCATTTCTCAAGTGACAGACCACACGTAGACCCCCCCCTTCAAATTATTGCCGGAAACGGATCTGATTGACAGTTTAAAACACAGAAAAGGGAAGCAACTCGTGAAGAAATGATTCAGCTTTCGATTGTAAGAGTTCTTTCCCTTAAAAGATTAGCAGATGACATTTTAAAAATCATAATTCGAACGGACTTAATCCCGCCCGTAAGGCGGAAACGTAGTGCCAATGGAGCGGGCTGTCGGTTATTCGCACGGTGTCAAAGAGTTAAACTTGGTTGCAAACATCAATAAACAAAGAAAACTCATGTCTTACTGTGTTTCTTGGACTTTGTTCCATAATTTATAAATCCTTTGATGGAAACACAACTGAAGTTGAAGTAATCAAAAAGTCCTCACGATTCCTTATACACAGTCTGTTCAATACTGTTTACATCACGTGCCCGCTCGTTTTTCTCTTTGTAATCACTCTCTTGGGTCTTTCAGGCACAAATACTCTTGTCTTCATCCACTTTATTATAGCAAATTTGAAAAACAGTGTTATTTTCCTCATCAGCGGCGTGTAATTTGAAGAGTAAATCTAGCATTTCTTAAGTGAAAGGGCAGGTATTTATACGTACTTCACAGCCATTTTTAATTCGCTTAGACCATTAGCTATTCCCTGCAAATAAATCTAATTAAATATCAATCATGCGGAATGCTTACCTCCATGAGCTGAGGGTCACCAGAGATGGCCTGTTGTACCTGACGAGCTGTGAGGTTAGGGACCACAATCGTCTTAGTGATGCTCAGACCGGGAGTGACGTCATACACTAGATGTGACAATATGGCTTCTGCCTTGTCCAGTTGTAATACGGCATCTGTCAGTTTGCTTCTGATGTTCTTGTCTATATCTTGCTGTGACATGTTAAGTTTACCCACGTTATCACCGAAAGCTTTCACCTCGCAGACGACAATGCCGTACTGTCTGTGAATGAGCAGCACATCAAAGTTTCCCTGTTTGTGTTTAGACAAAGCATTAGGTAAACTCTTGGCTACAGGTAGCTGAGCAGCCGCAGCCGCGTAACAAGGTTCCCCCAGGTACTGTCCGAACTGAAGCTGGCTCAGTCCAACCAAAACTTCTCTGTTCTCTTCAGACATTTTCTGCAGACAGAAGAGAAACCGCTGCATAGCCGCATCATCTCTGACGTCATTGTCCTGAACACTTTTAGTACCAAGGGTTCGATTCATCGCCGGTTGTTTTAGCTGACAGTTTTGTCCAGGTGTTGACTGACGAGCCTCACCGGATGCTTTATGAAGGACCTGAACTTCCAGACCAGCAGCCGACTGTCTTGTCATCGGCACGCGGTTGAAGTAGACAGGAGGCAGGAAGTAGGCGCGTGAGTCGAGATCAGGAAACGCGGCTTCAGCCCACTGTCGCCAGAATGTCTGGGCTTGTGCTGAGATGGTCTCCTGTGGTCATAGGCACATAACATTAGATAATGACTGGATATTACAAAGTAAAGCATGACTACAAGGGACGATGTTTTACGTTTTTGACGGATTATCTATATAATGACAATGACCATGGCAATAGGCGAAGCATTCAGAAGATGAACATGTCAGCAACAGATGAACATTTTAGAATCTGATGACATCAACGTTTTATCTTCAGAGGCTTTTGATAAGGATACCAATGAAAATGCCTGGTAACTACTTGGGATTTGTATTTATTTTATTTAATTGTTTAAGTATTTTGTTACCTCAGAACCTGTCTCATAATTCATGAGCCTGACAGCCGCCTGGATCTGAGGAAAAGATCCCCGGATGATGACAATCTTCGTGTTTTGTACTTCCGACGGGTTAGGGTCAAACTCTACATCGGCTCCTGTCTTCTGTTTGATCTCTTGACATTTACTTTCTGTAGATACAAAGTTTAACTCAGTTGTGACGGAGAATCCTACCTAGAGTAGGTCCCGGGGGGCCGGTGCTTTTTTAGCCTTTTTTCAAAAATTCATAAAAAAAGCCCCCAAAACAATAAAAACATTATTTAAAATTGCTAACTACAAAAAATAAAGAAAACTCATTTCTTACCGTGTTTCTTGGACCTTGTTCCATAATTTTGTAAATCCTTTGATGGAAACACAACTGAAGTTGAAGAAATCAAAAAGTCCTCGCCATTCAGTCTCAGTGTCTGTTCGGTACTCTATACAACACGTGCTCGCTCGTTTTTCTCTTCGTAATCACTTTCTTGGGTCTTTCAGGCACAAATACTCTTATCTTCATCCACTTTATCACAGTAAATTTGCGAAACAATGTCATTTTCCTCTTTAGCGTGTAATTTGAAGCGTAAATCTAGCATTTCTCAAGTGACAGACCNNNNCCCCCCCCCCCCCTTCGAATTATTGCCGGAAACGGATCTGATTGACAGTTTTAAACACAGAAAAGGGAAGCAACTCGTGAAGAAATGATTCAACTTTCGATTGTAAGAGTTCTTTCCCTTAAAAAATTAGCAGATCAAATTTTAAAAATCATAATTCGAATGGACTTAATCTAGCCCGTAAGGCGGAAACGTAGTGCCAATGGAGCGGGCTGTCGGTTATTCGCACGGTGTCAAAGAGTTTTTTAACCAACTCTTAATTTCTGCTATCGAACACTTACTTGATCACCTTAAAAGGGCGCACTCACATATGCAATTATATAGAGATAGAGTCATAGAAATATATATATATATATAGATATATACAAATGATGAATAATTTCTGGAAAGAGATAAGGATTTAGACAGACAAACACATAGACGGACGGACGGACGGACGGACGAGAGCATCCATACCTGTGAATAGAACAGCCTGGGCGTCTGTGACAGAATGACGGTAAGGTTGACTATTACCTCCCTTTTGACTTCCTGCTTGTAGTGTACCACGTGTACTGGCTTTGTCCACCTACAGAGTAGACATAAACACATAGACATGGAAATAAAACATCAGGCCTCAATTCAAATCAGTTAACTGACAATATTTCTCAGTGTACTCGTCACTGTCTGATACGCAAGGGAAATAAAACCTCAAACAGCAGTTTGATGGCTACAGGGTTTTGTGTGTGTGTTGGTGGTGGTGGTGGTGGGGGGGGGGAGGAGGGGAGTTTAGATAGTAAGAAAACACTGAAACTTGTTTGTTAAATACTGATAGTATTGTTGTCAATTTTGTTTCTGTTCTGCTGACACTTCAAAAATTAATGTAAACATTGTTCTTTTAACTGAGTGTTTAACCAACAATTGATAACGAACGTCACACCATTTACACAGCAAGCTGATTATGACTCATTGGAGACACTGGGCAAGTGTGATGTGACAACTACAAGCACATGTTACGAAAGCAGGTGTGCGTTTCACTCCCGGCCAAGGTGACAGTGTCTTTATCTCACCTGTTGTAAAGCAGACGGTGTTTGACCCATGGCTCACAGTGAACTCTGACCTCAACAAGACAATTTCTGTCAGAAACAGCATCTGCTGCCTGAACGTTGAAGTAGTCTGTCTTCCGATGAACGCTGTTCACTGCCTGGAGTGAGGGCTACACACCTCAGTCAGTGTCCGCTGTATGCAGACTGTGAGTGGGCGTTGTGTCTCCAGACTAAACACGATGATAAAATGGATTGTCAGTGATTTAGAGAAAAGTGCGAAATGACCGACAGGTGGAAGCACTTTCCCAAAAAACAAACTGCAGTTAGAGACAACGTCACCTCCCTTACTGTATTTTATAGCAAACCAGAACTTCTTGTTTCTTTAGAATGAATAATGCTTTTCGTTTTGCTTTTTATAATTTTCTATGAACTAAGACATACTGACACTGACATCGGTTTATGTTCGATAGCTTTTTAATCCGACGACGTTTTTTTGGAGGATATAACTAAAAAAACTATGTTGTAAATATAAAATACTTTTTGTATTACTAACAATTAAGGGATATTAAGAGCTCGTTGAGTTTTCTTTCACAAGCATAATACGTTCGTTTGCCGTCTTCAGCGCCTCTGTCCAACACAGGCTAATTCGTTTTATGAAGTTTTTTTCCCTGGAGGGGATCTGCCAGTGACAGACTTGAGTTTCTGCAACATTTTGGTGCGTGCCAAGCTGGGTGCATGCACACCTGAAGGGCCGGAGAAGTTAGTCCTTCAGCACCGAATCTCGTGACCTTGGTGCCAACAGAAGGGTTTGTGAGCGTTGAAGGCTCAGAATAGCCTGAATTTGATCACCGGACTGGATTACTCTCTCTATCGCTCCCTCGTGTCTCCAGGTGATCAAGACAGTTTTGTGATCTGTTGGCAAGTGTGGACTGAAAGGAATCTTTCCTTCACACCCGAGAAACTGTTAATCGAAGGACGTGCGTCCAACAAATCCTTCCCTGGGCGAGGGAAAAAACACGGTATCGTACCTACACTTGTCTGGTAATTGTAACTGTGATAACGATAAGCAGACCGCTGTTCATGTCGCGGACCTCGGACTTGTGAGATAAATGGCGTTTATCGCTCGAAAGCAGAAAATCATCATGATCAGCGTGGACTCTTTACCTTTCAGGGGCGGATTATGGGACTGGGAAAAGAAAAAAACAAAACTAAACAAAAGAGAATAACAAAAGGATTGAGGAAAATATCTGGGAGTTAGGATCTTTTATAACCTGATTGCTGAATGATAAGAGAGAAAGAGGACTTCAAAAGTAGCGTGTATGAAGGAACGTTACATGATTTTTATGCGCTAGATCTGCCTGTAGCGTATGGGTTCAGTGTTTGGCCCCTATGCGTGTGGTCACGAACGTACAGCGCCAGAGAACTGCCCACCGTATCTTGTTTTACAAGTTTGTCTCCGCTGACACTGGGACAGAATCAACGCCTTGTCACGTTCCGGCTGACCAAGGCAGGGGGAGGCCACCCCATGGTGGTATCAACATTTACTGACAGCAGGGGATTGGTAGTTTTCAGCGTGGGAATGGGTAGTTGTGTTGTGGGGATATAAATACCCGTGGGAATGGGTAGTCTTGTTGAACCTGAGTGAACCTATGTGGAGTGTTCTTGGACATCCAAAAGGCATACGACATGCTCTGGCATGACGGTCTGATACCAAATAGGCACCCCTACTAAAGTAGTTCAGCTTATAAAATCCTTCATGTCAGGTAGAAAAATCAAAGTAAGATTAGAGGATAGAACCTCTAAGGAGGTTAACTTTGACAATGGAGTACCCCAAGGAAGTGTTTTAAGCCCCTTACTCTTTAACATTATGATTGCAGAACTCCCTAAATGTGTCAAGTATGTTAAAATAAAACAGTTTGCCGATGACACTTCATTGTTAGGAAAAGTGGAATTAAGAAAAACCTCAAACCCACATAAGCCTAGATACCTAGGAATAGAAAAGGTGCAGGACGACTAAGACAAAGTAGCAAATTGGCTTAAATTCAATGGCTTTAAATTATCAGCGACAAAAACCAAAGCAATAATCTTTAAACGACACAATCGAAAAGTACACTACCCACAATTAAAAGTAAACCACGCAGTCATAGAATATAGCTCTCAAATACAATTTCTAGGTGTTATTTTCCCAGAAACTTTGAACTGGTCACCGTATGCAAACGTTTACTACAAGATACAATGTCTACCTGCAGAACATCCATTAAAGCAGATCCACACAACAGCACACAAACACCGTACGGGCAAACCCACTCCACAACCAAGCATGCAGAGGAACGCTCAAGAAATAGAAAATACACCAGGAGCAGACATTAACATTGATGCCCCATACCCATGCACAGACTCACAAATGCCTCCCTGGACCCTACACCCACCACAGATCGACACGGACCTCATATTTTTCAACAAGGAAACCCAGCTCATCAAAAGACTAACTAAATTCAGGCAAAAACTTAGCACTACCTACAAAGACCACTCCCAGATATATACAGATGGGTCACACGACCCAACATTCCACTTAACAGGAATAGGAGTCTATGCACCCAAGATCACCAATATCGCAGCTGAGCTACCAAACCACACATCAATATTTACAGCAGAGCTCATAGCAATACGCACTGCCCTAAGGTTGATAGCACTACAAACTAGAAAAACCAAAGCAGAAAAATCCTTCCTAGTTGTCTCTGACTCCCTGTCAGCACTTCAGGCTCTTCAAAACCAGTCTTCCCAAAGAATGGATATAATGTATGAAATTCTAATCTTGTTAAATAGACTCCATAATATAGGAATCCAAATAAACTTTATCTGGGTGCCATCACATGTAGGAATAAAAGGAAAGAGGAAGCAGGTTGGCTAGCTAAAATGGCAATAAAAGACAACCCAACCACTAACGTCATCCAGATAAACGTACCCGTTTCAGCAGAGGAGAGAAATATAGCCCTTAAACCAGCAACTAAAATAAAGTGGGAAGAAAAGTATAAAAAGGAAGCCAAAGGCACCAGGAGAGAATTAGAAGAACTACCAGGTAACGAACTAGTATTGTTCCATTCCAACAGATCCAACCAAAGTAGGATAGCCAGAATGACACTAAATGGAGAATACCACCTTAACCGCAAAGACCCAGTAACCTGTAGTTGTGGAGACAGACTTAGTACACCACATGTCCTGCTAGAATGTAGCCTGTAGTTGTGGAGACAGACTTAGTACACCACATGTCCTGCTAGAATGTAGCCTAAACAGTCAGAAAGAGAAGAGCTAAAAAATGCTATGCAAAATCTTAATCTAGTAGTAAACCTAACATCTTCTCTTAGCCCTCCAAAAAATATAAGACAACACATAATGGAACTGACAATGCAGGTAGTTAATGCCCACCCAGATGTTAGATATATCTAAACAACAAAAAAATCAAAAATCAAAATGGGAATTAACCAGCTAATAACAGCAAATAAGCTATAGGACAGAGGATACCAGTAAAACACTTAAAATTAAAACAGACTACATCAAAGTAAACTAATATAACACATAGCACCTTAGCGGTAGAGATAAAAAGAATGTAGGGATGCAGCGGCGGTAGGTCTGACCAGCGAAAACTCCACCACTCCAGCTACTCAAGCCATCTTCAGTACGCCAGGAGAGAGGCCAGCCAGCGGGACCATACATAGCCTCCACCAGTCCAGGACACCAAACCGCAGACCCCTTCCCTTTCCCCTCACCCATCTCCCCTCCCCTTCAGTGCGAAATCACCGCGAGGTGGAAGCACTCCCAAATCAACAACAAGAACAACAACAATAGTCTTGTTGTGGGATATAAATAGACTTGTAAAGAATTCTCTTGACCCTTTCTTATGGACGCTGCGCTGAAGACCAGGTAGAGAGGGTTCGTCCATGGGACGTTAAGGCGTGGAAGCCCTTGTTCTACTTTCCAACATTTGGTGAACCACTTATGTAACCATTCGGTTATGGTCTGTCACCACGGTATTATCTGTTTAATTTTGCTGTGAAACCGCGTATGTCACGATTGGGTTCTGATGTGTCCCAACGGCATTTCTGTTAAATTGTGTTGTGAAACAGCGTATTTTAAGAATACCTTGAAATATTCAATGAAATGTGCCATCAAAGTAAAGTAACGTGTTCCGTGTCGTCACGTTGTAAAACCAAGGTAAGGTAAGATTAACTGGAAACAGAATTTGTGACGTGTAAATATGAAAGTGATTGAACTAGCTTTGTGACATTATCGAACTCTGGATATGCGTTTGTCACGTCGCCCAGACCGTATCAGGAGGCACCTCATGGTCACCAGCTAAGTTACGGATAGTTAAATGATTTGTTTATCTTTTCTTGATGTCCTGTGTTCGTAAATATTATTTTTTCTTACTCTGTAAATAATAACGTTTACCTTTTGAAATCTTTGACAACGCATTTCGTGTTCAGTGTCCGAGTGAAAGGGTGAATGTCATATGAAGCACCGAACCGTTGCTCGAGTCAAAGTTTAAACGTTATAAAACTTCCCTAAACTTGGTCGTGACACTGCCAAGTGATTAGATTGTTTCATTATTCCTTTAGCTGGAATGATGTCGGCGAAAACCGAAACCCTAAGACAAGAGAAAATTATTTGGAAGGCAGAATGTGTTATTCATGCCACATGAATAGACTTAGACTTATCAGCACTGCAACACTAGGAAAGATCAATTTCGATTGTCTTGTGAATATTCTTCCAATGGATGGTTGAAGCTCTAACGACCACCAGCCGACACTGTCTTCACTAGCCCACGCCCACTATGGGTCTTCCACTACGTTTTGATGATGTGATCTAGTATCGTACACAAACTAACAGCGTAACACTAACCATATTATTATACAGAGTTGTTATGCAGTAACACACACATCACTCACCTTCAGTCGTCAAAGCCTCTATCGTCACTATAACGTGTAAAGCGATGAAACGGGTTGTTCCTTGTGCCGTGACGAACAATATCCTACAGCGATTGGTGGGGGGAGGGGGGGGCTTCAGCCCATTTTCTTTTTTTTTTAGTCCGTGTGTGTCAGGCGTAAACCACAAACAGCCAATCATTGTCAAGACTGATTACAGCGGAAATACTTGTGTCACTGCACCACGAAACCAGTCTTATGTCGGAAGGTGCAGTTTGTAGCTACAAACAGAAATAGGTCGGCGTGGTGCATCTAGTCGAATTTGACCTTTTCGAACAAAAGCATTCCCTAATATTTAACTATAATTCGGTGAAAAATGAGCATTTGTGTAAAAACCTTAAACTGTCGAGGCGCTGCTTAATACCGCATGCTCAGTAAGCAGTGCCTCGACAGTTTAATGTTTTTTTTTTTAAAAAGAGGTTTGGCTAAATAGAGGGGGTGGGAAATAAAACAGCATTTTCACGAGCACTTCAGCTAACGCATGTTTAAACAGGACTGGGTGAGTAAACTGTCCGATAGCGACAGATTTGAAACCTGTAGCTCGTTCAAGTCCTTACCGCAGTCAACCTTTACTGCGATAACCTTTCCTAAATTTAAGGACGCTTTTGTTAAGTTTCGCTTAGGGATCTGACGTACACCACAGGTACGATACGTCATGAAGGGAATTCCCATTCTGTACACAAATCGGGGATGAATTTGCGCTTTTTGTTACATTGTCCAGCATACAAAGATCTACAAGAAAAGTTAAGACGGAATGATTTCAGAGAAGTCTATGAGCCATCACTAGAATTAATGTTACAAAATGAACATTACAGTGTTATTCTACCAATAGTTATGTTTGTGTACTATGTACTGTAAATAGGAGAAGAAAGAAACCAAAGGAAGGTGGAGATTGGTAAACATGATGTCATTCCACTCTACTTTGATGTTATGGTGTTATGCAAACGGGTTTCTTTATTGTATTTATTTGTACGTCACAAGACGGACCCCATGAGTATAGGTCGATGGCCTCGTAATAAAGTAATTCAATTCATGTTTTATGCTTTGAGAAAAGACACAGTCAGGATAAGAATGGAGCTGTGTGTATGTCAATAAAAGAAGATGGTGGGTATGATGTCAGGGCAAGTCAAATTACACGTTAGATACAATATACAATTTAACATAGACCAAGTCAGATGATTGTTACACACTGGGAGATTTTCTTTTGCTCTTGACGGGTCGTCTCCTCTGCTCGCTCACACGACCACCGTCAAGAGTGTGACATATGCGTAGGTGGAACTATCACTGTATTACTAAAGTTAATTAATATGACTTATCAGTCATATGGCCGTACCGCACCACCTACGGTCTCCCATAATAGTCATCGCAGTTGAGACGACTATGATGGATTTAGTGTAACACACAGCACATCTCAGTTGAGACGACTATAATGGATTTAGTGTAACACACAACACATCCTAGTTGAGACGACTATGATGGATTTAATGTAACACACAGCACATCCTAGTGGAGACGATTATGATGGATTTAATGTAACACACAGCACATCCTAGTGGAGACGACTATGATGGATTTACTGTAACACACAGCACATCCCAGTTCAGACGACTATGGTGGATTTAGTGTAACACACAGCACATCCCAGTTGAGACGACTATAATGGATTTAGTGTAACACACAACACATCCTAGTTGAGACGACTATGATGGATCTAGTGTAACACAGAGCATCCCAGTTGAGAGGACTGTGATGGATTTAGTGTAACACACAGCACATCCCAGTTGAGAGGACCATGGTGGATTTAATGTAACACACAGCACATCCTAGTTGAGACGATTATGATGGATTTAATGTAACACACAGCACATCCTAGTGGAGACGACTATGATGGATTTACTGTAACACACAGCACATCCCAGTTCAGACGACTATGATGGATTTAGTGTAACACACAGCACATCCTAGTGGAGACGACTATGATGGATTTACTGTAACACACAGCACATCCCAGTTCAGACGACTATGATGGATTTAGTGTAACACAGCACATCCTAGTAGAGACGACTATGATGGATTTACTGTAACACACAGCACATCCCAGTTCAGACGACTATGATGGATTTAGTGTAACACACAGCACATCCTAGTGGAGACGACTATGATGGATTTACTGTAACACACAGCACATCCCAGTTCAGACGACTATGATGGATTTAGTGTAACACACAGAACATCCTAGTAGAGACGACTATGATGGATTTACTGTAACACACAGCACATCCCAGTTCAGACGACTATGATGGATTTAGTGTAACACACAGCACATCCTTGTTGAGACGACTATGAGGGATTTAGTGTAACACACAGCACATCCTTGTTGAGACGACTATGAGGGATTTAGTGTAACACACAGCGCATCCCAGTTGAGAGGACCATGGTGGATTTAATGTAACACACAGCACATCCTTGTTGAGACGACTATGATGGATTTAGTGTAACACACAGCACATCCTTGTTGAGACGACTATGAGGGATTTAGTGTACCACACAGCACATCCCAG
>SMGT01003186.1:140497-151402 GCA_004794575.1 Lanistes nyassanus
AAACTCAGTTTTCATCAGAATTTCCTGTGTGTTATCTGTGAACCTTTCATGGGGCGAATGTTTAGTTTTTAAGAGACACTAGAATCTTCTTTATCTGTTTGCCGTAGGAATGTATATGTTAATGTATAACTGAAGAGGAAAAGTGGGTTCGTCTCGTCCCTCCCTTGAAATTGGCCATGGGCTCTAGTCGGTGAGTCTGTAGGTCAGTCGGTCGTCCGTTTCTCTCTCTTCCACTTGGTCTGCCTGTCTGCCTGTCCTCCTGCCTACCTGTCTGCCTACCTGCCTTTCCTGCCTACCTACCTGCCTGCCTGCCTTCCTTTCGTGGACTGTGTTATTTTTCTCAGGGTAAGATTTGCTGTTACCTTTTTGTCACACACTTCACCAGCAGTCACTTATCTTTCCTCCAGCCGCCCCCTTCCACCCACCAAGCAGCTAAGGGTGTGTGGGCGTGTTCGTCTTGCGCCCAACTCCTAACACACACTGACACAAGACACGAGACGATCCGGTTTTCCTAAAAAGGACCCGGCCTTATTTAACTACACGCTCGCACTCGCTCAATGATCCACGCACTTATCAAGGCAACAGGGGTATCTGTATAGTGTAGTCTGGGCTAAAGGCTTAGTCAGGCAAGCGACGGGTGTAAGTCTGGCTAAAGCCGTGCAACTGGCCCCAGTAGACAGATCAACCTCCTTATCAGCAACCTTAACACTGTCAGATTATCCTCTTGTCAACAGCGGGCAAAACGGGTCAAGTTTTCATTGTTTGTGGACTACACCCAATCAATTCCGCGAAACGTCAGCCCCAGCATAATATTTCACTATATACTGACGAAATTATGTCATGTTACTGATCCCGCATGTTCAAGCCGATTGAGTGGAACCCATTGAGACTCGCACTACAGTCACCCACAGTTTTCATGCAAAGATGGAGGCGGACAATTGGTTCATGTACAGATCAGAAACAGCCGGAGGTCACAGGGAGTGTTATGTTGTAAAAACTGCGATCTAGCAACTACTCGCGTACGACAGCGGAATTTGATGAACCTGGCCAGAGAGGACAGGACATGCACATAACTCCCTAGGATTTCAGACTTATTCTTAGAAAGTCTACAATACATTAACCCAACTTGCCCATGACTAAAAGTCTTCATACACAGATATAATAGTAGACAATAGTGCACCATGTAATGTACAACCACAACACAGAGTTTTGTACATGTGAGATCATTGTGATCGGCCAGCAAGCTGACCAACTAAGGTTATCGAGGTTTTTTTCTCCTATTTCACTGACGCTGAGTGGTCGCGAACTTAAGTATGCTTGTATGTTAGATAAAGATCTGCCCGTGCACGTCTCTGAGCGAATGGAAAGATTCCTTCGTGCAACAAAGGGGGACCAGACCTACTTCTTTAGCAGCACAACCATCGCGTATTACCATTACGCCCCTTGAAGAAAGTCTAGGCTAATTTCGTCCCTCATTCGGATAATGGCAGCGTAATAAGATACCTCTACAGGCTTGTTAATTAGTCCCTCTGTTCTACAGAACGTCGATGCACATCAAGGCAGAAATTACGTAGACTGTCTTATTTGAGCTTCTTGTATCACAGATGGTGTTAAAGTCATTGCCGATACTAATTTGTGAGATAATGAATGAAACTGGGTTACAGTTGTGGCTAGTACCCTGTGTTGTTCTACTTGCCCGAAGTGGACAGTCAGTTAATAACCTTTTTATTAAATACCTTTTGTTTTTATAGTAATTTGTATACCTAAGTATATCTTATAAATGTTTGAGCAGCTGGGGGTACGTGCGGTAGAGAATTATAATGAATCACTCGACAGGTAGAAGTTCGCATTATTCAAGGGTGGAATGTCTAGTTGTTTTGATTTCCTTCTGCTCTTCCACAAAAATCCACTTTACTTTTCCACCCGAATCTACAGATATTACCAGGCGTAACACTACGACCGCACGCAAAACTGAATATATTTACCGGGCCTTGGAAATATTAACGTGCTAAAACACAAACATAAAAATGTGAGCTCAAAGGAAGATTTAAAGAATTTGTATACACAAGGGCGATGAATGAGAGTGAAGTTGTTGTTGTTGTTGCTATTGCTGCTGGTGAGGATAATGGATGATGATGGAGGATGGATGGATGGATGATGGGGATGCTGGCTGACGATGGGTGACGGCTGACGACGCCGACTGACGACGACGACTGACGACGACGACGACTGACAACTGACGACGACGACGACGATGATCTCACCGAGACTGTTGGAGCAAAATGTACAGGAATACCCTCTGCGCTGCATTTACTAGACACACCAGCACAATCTTGTGCACAATTTTGAAAACCCATTTGTCATCCAGAGTGCAGAACAATTTTTAAATTTTTTTTCTTATTCTTCCGTGATACTTCTGAAATACTTTCGCCGATCAGACTTTTTTAAAAAGATACTTTACAGTCAGAAAAATGCCCAGGGACCCCTATGAATTACCAATCGCTCTTGAGGCCAACAAGTCAAGCCGGGTATAAATGTATTTCAACCTACATTTATTTCTCACCTATGCGTTTAAGTTGTACACGATAGCTTGATCCTGCAATAAAATTATACTGCAACAGAATAGACTGTTCTTTTTGTCATAATAATAAGAAGTACGACATCGGCTACTGTGAAAAAGCAATTGCTACCCTTCACGTGATCACACCTATTCCTTACGAGCTTTTTGTACGGAAAGATGGAATGAGTACGACAGTCATCTTTATATCAGAAAGGTAAAAAGAGATCACCTTTCGATGTTGTCTGTCACAACCAATCCTTGCGTACAGGGATGTGTAAACTACGAGTTACAGTTGAGCTGAACATGAATGAAAAAAAATCTGACTTAGCGTAAATATATTTTGTGTCTTACTGTAACTACCTTTTCGTTTTATAAACATATATATATCCAGAATTTCAAACCAACAGACAAAGTTCATGGTAGAAAAGATATAATAAGGCTTATAAAGCATACAATACAACTTGGAACAGTCCGTTAGCGCAGCGGGACAACTTCAGAAAATAAGAGGGTCGTGGGCCAGAATTTCACGACAGCACATGAATTTTTTTTCTGGATGTAGTGCCTGAGTACACTTGGGGGAGGGGGGCGGGTGGCGTTTGAAGGTTGCCCCGTGCACTGTTGTTTAATCCCTCGTTCTCTTCCCCCCTCTCCCCATACTCATTCATCTTCTGCTCGTCTACCTTCCGTCACGCGGAGTTGTGGTTACTGAGGTGGGCAGGGCTGTACCTTCACTTTCGTTCACACGAGGGGTCGTAAGAGCAGTTCACTGTATATTTCACGTGCACGAGATATGAACGCCCATGAATCATGGCGATGGATTTTTAGCAACAAAACATGCGTACTCTTTTTCCTCGCACACGCGTTCTCTCGCGTGACCCAGTTACATTCACACATTAGTAAACACGAACATAATAATTGAATAATGATGACAAAGCTACCTTTCAAGAAGTGGATCAAATAGTCGTGGTTCACGTTGATCACCATGTAAATGAGCACACGGCGGGGTGGCATGCACAACTGTACCCAAGTTTTCGGGGGTTAGGGGAGTAGAAAAGCAACTTGGCATGTGATACTTGACACCTTTAATATGGTCAACATCCATCATCAACCTAAACAGAGATTTCAACGAGTTCTCGCGGCCTATATATATATATATTAGATGTCGAGAGAAGCAATGGCCCAGCAACTCTGGATATTCTGTTGTGTTGTTCTGTAACTCGGGTAAACAATGATTCGCTTTTCTCCTCCGTCTTTTCCATTACACCCACCCTTCCTCTTTCGTAGGGTTCAGCAGATACACAGTTATCTTTTCCTTCTTGGTGTCTCCTTTTGCACCTGTTGCTCATATTCCGGTCCTTTGCCGTCTGTTACCATCTCGCCTGTTACCCTCCCGTCTGTTACCCTCCTTTCTACTAAAGTTTTTTTTTACATCAGTGTAGACGACAATGTAGAGGAACATATTTTTTATCTGGAGGTAGTTTACAGTCACAATAAAACCATGTGATGTGTTTTGCATGTATGGTGATATCTGTGCAGTAGTGCAGTTAGGTTTCAGCACAGAAAAAAGCAACCAAGGAAAAACAGATGAAAGAGAGCAATGAAGGAAGAAAGAAAGAAAAAGAACGGAAGAAATGAAGAGAAAATTGAGTAAACGAAGGAACGAATAAACAGGTAGGGAAAGAGGAAGAAAAACAAAGAAAGATATGGAATTCAATCCTATACTTCACGAACCGCCATGACGAACACAGCTCACGTGTATAAAAGCCCCAGTTTCTGTGAGCCAGGATCGCGAGGGTAGGGACTTCTCTCCCTATCTGCCTTACCTCCCCTGCCCAACAGGTCAGATGCCCCTTTGGCAGCGGGGTGAACTTGGGGAAGCGGGGTGTGGGGTGAACTCCTAGAAGCGGCGTGCGGGGTGAACTTGGGGAAGCGGGGTGTGGGGTGAACACTTAGAAGCGTGGTGCGGTTTGAACTTGGGGAAGCGGTGTGTGGGGTGAACACTTAGAAGCGTGGTGCGGGGTGAACTTGGGGAAGCGGGGTGCGGGGTGAACTTGGGGAAGCGGGGTGCGGGGTGAACACTTAGAAGCGTGGCGCGGGTTGAACTTGGGGAAACGGGGTGCAGGGTGAACTTGGGGAAGTGGGGTGTGGGGTGAACTCCTAGAAGCGGGGTGCGGGTTGAACTTGGGGAAGCGGGGTGCGGCGTGAACTTGGGGAAGCTTGGTGTGGGGTGAACTTGGGGAAGCGTGGTGCGGGATGAACTTGGGGAAGCTTGGTGTGGGGTGAACGTGGGGAAGCGTGGTGAGGTGCATGGGTATCGAGCATGCGCCTTCGTGTTCGGAGTCCAGCGAACCAACCAGTCGGCCATCCGCGTGCCTAGTGAAATGGAACGAAGTGACTTTTGTCCCGTCCCTCCTTTAGTTGCTGGGATTTTCTGTCATTAAATTTGCGAAGTCGTCTTGATGGAAGTTGTCTCTGAACAGCTTGTTGTTCCTCATAAACAAAGTCGTCTTGATAGAAGTTGTCTCTGAACAGCATGTTGTTCCTCATAAACAAAGTCGTCCTGATGGAAGTTGTCTCTGAACAGCATGTTGTTCCTCATAAGCAAGTGCTGACAGCGGACTTTAAAAGCTGCTTTAAGGGGCAGCGTGCTGTCAAAGCTGTCAGCATGTTGTTCCTCATGAACAAAGTCGTCTTGATGGAAGTTGTCTCGAAACAGCATGTTGTTCCTCATAAAAAGTCGTCTTGATGGAAGTTGTCTCGAAACAGCATGTTGTTTCTCATAAACAAAGTCGTCTTGATAGAAGTTGTCTCTGAACACCATGTTGCTCCTCATAAACAAAGTCGTCTTGATGGAAGTTGTCTCTGAACAGCATGTTGTTCCTCATAAACAAAGTCGTCTTGATGGAAGTTGTCTCTGAACAGCACGCTGCTCCTCATAAACAAAGTCGTCTTGATAGAAGTTGTCTCTGAACAGCATGTTGTTCTTCATAAACAAAGAGGAAGACCCACGCACAGTGGAATCCGGTTAATCGGACCACATCGGGACGCGGTGATTTTGGTCCTAATAACCGGCTGGTCCGATTACACGAACATGCCCTATGTTACAGTTAAGACGGGACGTGCTTTACGTAAAATACAGTGTATTAAAATGTCTTTATGACCTTTATTGTGCGGCACACACGTATGGCGAACATAAAACAAGAACTACAGTCGAATTTTGTTTATTGAAAAATAAATTTACAAACAAATTCTTCGAAACGATCTACACGATAGATGTACAGTACTGAACATGCGAATCACAATAAAAAAAAAGTTCTTACCAAATTCCAGTCAACGTTTGAAGAACATATCCAGTGTGACCTGACGCGTTCTCTTGACGGATTGCACTTCAACAGAATCACC
The DNA here is from genome assembly GCA_004794575.1 of Lanistes nyassanus. NCBI lineage: Eukaryota > Metazoa > Mollusca > Gastropoda > Architaenioglossa > Ampullariidae > Lanistes > Lanistes nyassanus. Next base: position 146,460 of record SMGT01003186.1, read on the forward strand.
ACAAACATCTAGCGCAGCAATGGGACTGCCTTCACGTCCCTCATGCACGAAATAGCGGCGCAAAGTTTCAATGAATTTCCTGGAATCCTGTGTCGTCACTTGCACCAACTCATCGTCGTCACTTTCCTCGTCTTCCGATGCTGTCGTGTGTTTCGCTGCAATTCGAGCAACAATTGCAGCGTCGTTATCTTCATTGTCATCGTAGCATTGAAGCTCGTTGTTGATGGATAAAAATTCTTCGTAATTTTCTTATTCGCTGTCACGTTCTTTGGTCCGTTTAAGCTGAATTTGGGTCCAAATAAGCGAAAAATATTAGGCTTATGTACACAGGATTTGTTTCGGTTCTTTAAGATTCGGTCCGAATAAGCGGCTGGTCCGATTATCCGGTGGTCCAATTAACCGGCGTAGTGGAAACGTTCTCCAGGGTTGCTCACTCACAGTCTGCTAGACTCCAGCGTCGAGCAGCAAGACCTTGAAGCAGCTACTCTACACAGCTTAACGGTTAGGTCAACCACACACTGATATTCCCAACAATAGGGCTGGGAAAACCCTTCACAACGTAACAAACCGATACCGATGGCTCTGCTAAAAGTACCTCTTTAGTTAAAAAAAAGTAGCTGCGCCCTCCTCTTGTTTCCAATCATCGGAATCCTCCATGTTATGTCGTCAGCTCTCAAACTGCGGAAAAATAGGTCTAGTGAGTGACATCCACTCAGCGAACGATAGGGATGGTCATGCACGAGTGATTTGAACAGTTTTCAGTTACAGATGCTGTCAGTAGGTAACCTACGGTCGATCAAAGATAATCATAGTGACAACGCAAGTTCTTTAGTCCCACTTTAAGACTACCGAGGCTTCACTTATCCGGGAAGAATATTTCGGGAGTTGCACTTACCCGAAAAAAATTATATCGTAAAATATCCATTCCTTGAAAAAAAGGTTTACTCATTCGAGTTGTACTTTTGAGGCTTCGACTATAACGAATATTGTACTGTAGTAATTCTTCATGGAAATCCTATCATCTTGATAGTTCCTAGTTAGAAAAAATACTGAAAGCGTATGGTCACGTATGGGGCACCATCGAATCACTATGTCCACTCCCTTGTCAAAACTGTGACCCACTGTCAAAGCCCCAGACTACACGAAAACAGCGTGCAAAAACATGAAAGACAATCGCGGCACTGCAGTGTGTCAGGAACGCCTACTACATTTAAAAAGAAAGAAGCGAAGTGGGGAGTTCAGCAGCAGGTCAGCCAGAGTTTAACCTTGTCAAAAAGTGAAGACTATATCCGATGAATAAATGTACTGCTTAGTTTCAAAATTGCTGAATCATTGGAGACAAACGTTCTAGAATGTTCGCCAACAATAAATATTATGAGACTTTAGACATCACGTGACCAGAGAGTATATTAGGACCGGCAGCACCTCGAAGTTTGCTTGTTCATTTATACACCATATAGGTCACATCAAAAAACGTTGACGTTAGCAAGCCCGTGGTGAGCTATCAAAGGTGACTGAGCCTTATAGCAATAAACTCGAAGTACAGCAGCGAAATCAAAGGAGGGATAGCACGCAAGTCAAGAACTCACGTTGTGAAAAGTTTGATACTCTACCCTGTTGTCTACATTAAACGTCAGCGGACGAACGTACGAAGTAAAGATAGCAGTTTGGATTGTTGTATGCATGATACGGAAAGTCAAAATACACGTGTACATTGATTAAAAAGAACTTTTAAATTCAAAAGAACAGTTAAATCGTCGACAACCACGCTTTGACCAGTGAGCCGTATCATCGCCCGTCTATAGTTTCATCACCATCTTCCGTAACATTGTTCAATGTCCGAGGTAACTAGTTGTTACAAATTGTATAATACAAACCTACAAAGAAGGTTTTGAAGTTATTCTTCACTTTAGTTCAGCTTACAAAAATCAATTTCACTGAAAATTATCTGAATGCAAAAGGTGACTGATGCTTGGGGTAAAACATGTGGCGACAACAAGGAAACTGAGCGAAATTCTACAACAGTATTTAGCTTGGCTTGTTTCCTTGTTGTCATCAAATGTACAACAGTATTTAGCTTGGCTTGTTTCCTTGTTGTCATCATATGTACAACAGTATTTAGCTTGGCTTGTTTCCTTGTTTTCATCATATGTAAATTATGTGCTAGATTCTTCGCAGTATACACAGTTGTTAGAGTCGTTCACCAGATCTAACGTTAATATGTTTTTTTGTAAGGAACCGGTCAGGTACACAACTCTGAGTCAACAGGAAGTGGCAGTGGAGGTCTCATTGGTGAGGTTGTCACGGCTGGGATCATTATCGTAGTCATTGTTGTAGTTATAAGTGTCTACGTTACTAAATGGCGTAAAGGTAAGAATCTTTAAAATATTTTAAAATCAAGAGATCTGTTTGATGCATGAAACTTTAAAAAAATTGAACTAAGGAATAGATAAATCAGCCGTTAAAATCTGTAAGCACCAACTAATTTTTCTTCTGAAATTTTGAAAGAAAAATGATGCGCCTATTTATTTAAAATAAAAACTTTTTGAAATTTTCACTACTTTATTAAATATCATCGAAACCTTTTCTGGTTGTTTGAAAAAAGAATTCTTTTCAACCTCTCATTTGTCACGGAAACGTGCCATGCAACCACAGACGCGTTAATGAGTACGCTAGTCGCTTATCCTGAGCGATGACGAAGGGTATACTTAGAACGCTGAGCGACTTTCAACCTGGGTGTTTGGCGAAGATGAGCTGAACCTCTGGAATCTACTGCTACTAGGCCTTTCAGGGTAGTGGAAGATTTATAGTCAGAATAAAATTGACTGACTCTTCAAAGCACTAGGCCTTAAAGGCCTTGTTTCAGTTCCGTCAGGAATAAATAATGTGACAGGAAAATCTTCCCTAAATTTCTTAGGCATTTTCTGTATCAAAAAGTCCCTGTGTGGGGCCATGTTGGGACTTCACCAAACTTTAAAAAAACACGTGGTTTATCCAGCTTTGGAACACCTCCCAATGCACCTTGTTTTGTGATACAGAAACAGTGTGGTAAATGGGAAAAATCAAACTTTTGTCTCTGTTTTATCATTAACAACAAAAACTGATTTTCCAAGAGCAGCTGCTTTACATCATTTCTTTTTAGTGTGAATGGCACCTCACCTTTGGGTGCCAAAAAGTGTTCCACATCAAAACCAGTATAGTACTTCATTTGGGTTTTAAGTCTTTCGACATTCCATCCAGTGTGGGCTGCAGCTTGGCTTTCAGTTCACGTCTCAGATCTTCATTCCCAAGCACCTGTTTAGCAAATGCTCGTTCAGCCTGATTCAGTTTCTCTCTGACCAAACACAGTTCTTGCTGCTGCCTATGGTTTTCTGCTGCAAGGCCCAGCATGCTGAGCCCAATAGCGGTTTGCTGTTCTTCCTGATGGAAGCACTCCTGTGCTGCAGAGGTCAACATGTCAAGCCCAGAAGTATTCTGCAGTTCATCGTGCTGCAAGCACTTGTGTGCTGCATAGGTTAGCATGTCCATTGGACTTGTACATGAAACAATACAGGATAATGCAGTTTGTTTGAACTCTTTCTTTGACTCTTATTTATTCTGTGAATAAAGGTTTGTGATCCTTCTTGAGGTAAACATTTACCCATATCTATATGGGGCTATCGCCAAGAAGATTCCTCACAACCACCAGCACCAACTGGACCATCCGAAGAAGAGTTGACAAATTTAGCAGTTTACGCTACCCAGGGTAAAATTTCACTTTGAAGTCCCAGTCGATGTGCGGGCTGTAAAATCTGCTTAAATAATCAAGCGAATATTTCTGTTAGATGTGTTTCCTATGAGTTATTGAAAAAAGTATCACCGCTATTTTCAAAAGGACACAAATTAGCGAATGTTTGTTCTTTATACAGGACTGTGGACTGGACAATATATTTTAACAATTTAGAAAGATCTATTCTTCGGCATCACAATGGAAACAATACTTTTAGTGAGAAATATTAAATACTACTTACTATTTTGTGCCATTGGCCAATTACTATTGGCATGCATTTCGTGATGTAAACAAGAGAGAACCCAGAAACATGCAACACGGATAACTCAATATTTTAATATTTGTTTAAATGTGACGTGTCTTCGTGTACTCCTGTTAGATATTAAGCGAGTTCAGTGAGTTATCAATCGCAAAAAGTTAACATCCCTGCCATATGAAGTGTTGCAAAGAAATTTTTTTAAAAGTCAGTCCAGTATCGCAGCCCTTAAAAGGGGGAATGGAAAATTGGGGCATATTTTAATACTGCATTGTTTTCTTTTAATTTTATAAATTGTAATGTCATATCGAATTTATGAGCACCTGCTTTACCCTGCCCATCTTTCAAGCTTCTATTGGGTTGCTCTTTAATTTTTGAATATCAATTTTGAAACTCCAGATGTGTATTACTGTTATTTGCTGCTTAGTATATTATTCAATAGGAAGTAAATGTTGGACATTTCTCTTTTTTTCATTATTTTAGATGGACAGAAAGCTTGTCGATGAAGCCTGCGAAAAACTGATTGCTGATGACTGCTTGCCAGCATGGGTGCATGCAGCTTTCCAGACTGCTGACCGTGAGTTGTTATCATGTTGCATACTTTATGTAAAGTACAGTCAGCTGTCATTGGCTGTAACGTTTTGTGGGGTGTGCTAGAATTCTAGGGAAGGAAACACGAGAAACATACGCCTAGTGCAGACCCTCACCTTTTCAACCAAAAGGTACACGGCCAGATAACTTTACACATTTATTGAACTATGAACATTAAGAATGAAAGTAGAGGAAAGAATGGTGCAATTGAACAAATACGTAACAGTGCGTGTGTGTGTGTGTGTGTGAGCGTGATAGCAACAGTTTGAGACACGAAACAATTGTCTGAACACTGAGTAACACAACTAGCATACAATTAAATTCATA